>PYXC01002775.1:5965000-6110000 GCA_015244755.2 Tenualosa ilisha | reverse complement strand
TCATTTTCTAAACTTCTAAATCTCTTAGGTTCACTGTCATTGCCACAATACAAAACACAATCCTAGACGTATTGCTCTAGAGTTGTATAAGCAGTAAGCATAGCAATAGACTCTCACATGGCTGGATGAAAGAGTGCTCCCCGCAATGAGTAAAATAATATCAAGATAAATAGGAGCTAAAAATAGCGGACACTTATTGTATGTAATTTCCACACCACTCATATTTAAGGGGACGTAGAAGGAGAAATAACTGGATTTTTGAAATGTCGTTAGTTGTGATATATGATTGTTTAATGATCACTCTAAAACTAACACTGAATGATGACTCTAAAAATAACACTTGCAGGCCAAAAGGGCCTGAGAAATTAGAGGAAAACGGAGAAAATGTCAATTCCACAACCGTCATTTCTACTAAGGTCTTCATTGTGTTTTAATGGAGTGGACGTGACGTGGAAATGACGTGATGGAAATGACACATTCATTTTCAATGTACATTAAAAACAAATCTCCAAATACATTAAAAAAACATTTAAAAAATCATCATGGCCCACATCAGGTTAGGTGTCTAGGGATATATGAAAACAATACCAAAATATTTAAATAAAAAAGTCAAATTTTCTGAAAACGTCCATGTCAAAATGTACTATAGTTGGAGAATCACCCGCCATCTGATTGTTTTAAAAGTGCTAATGTGGAAAGCCAGAGGTTTATGAGCAAGAGCTATAAATCATGAGAGCGTAGGCCAGTAGCACGCTCAAAGTAAACTTTGATCAGAATGATTCCGTCAAATGTCTATGCAAATGTGTACTAAAGATATCGCATGCAAAGGTTTATTCATATGTTATTCATATGCAGCAAAAATACAATCAAGTGGGTCAAGTGGGAGAAAGCAGTTTAACAGAAAACGACAACGTCTTACCTGTTCCTTCGAGGTCCTTATCTCGAGAAATCCTTCATAGTAAGAGGTTGGCAATTGTAATTTCTGTCGCCCGAGTCGCCCTACAGTCGCCATAAGACTAAATAGAAATAGCGTGACAAGAAATGTCCTTTGAATGTCTTTCCACAATTTGATGTTGAATCACGGAGTTGCGCGACTGTCAAAAATGCTTGCAGGTCAAACACTGCGTGGAGGTAGCTTTAAACTTAGTCGTTTTTAGGTCGGTTTTGTCACTCGAACACTGAGGACACGCATCCCGATGAGCAGGTTTTATAGACTACCTGTGCAAACAGGTGCAGTCACACACGCCCCTTCTCTATTCACTGCTCAGAAACACATCCTACCTACTGTAATGGTCTAGGTGTTCAGTGGAGCGATAGCTGCACGAAGGCGCCCTCGTGTGGTCTTTAAGAACACACAAACTCCAAAGTCATCGAGGTTTCTCAACTATCCGATTTATCCATCACTAGTAGCCTACACCCGAAGACACTGACCAGATTTTGGTTTTTACAAACAAACAATAAAAAAATCATTTATGGAATTAGAATCTAAACATCTAAACACATGACCGTTTGTAGATCGATATCATATAATAGCCCAATGTCATATTTAGTATTGTACAGTATGTTGCTATGCTCATATTGATTTGGTATGTCGTAGCGCATCTCACGCAGGCTCTCAGATTCGTGTGGTTCATAATGAATAATAATAGACCATCAAATAACTTTTCGTCGAGGTCTTATCCTTTCCGGTGAACGCAGATCACTAAGTATCCTAAATGAAAAAAATGAAATATGCTACCTGGTGTCACCTCATATATATAAGGATAAAGAAACAACGCATGTACAATTTGAATCATATTTTGGATATTGTTCCAAGGATTTATTAATCGACCCCTACGGAGTCATTTAGACAATGGGCCACAAATCTTCGTAGTGTGTTGACCGCGTGTGTAATGGATAGCCAACAGGAATCTTTGAGGGAGACTGTGTGACTGGGGGTAGCCTAGCGAAAACAAGTCGTGGATATGGGATACTGAGATATTGGCGGCAATAGATGCCTTCAGTCATCATAATTAAACCCAAGATTTAATTTAGCTTATTATGCGCAATGTTACATTATCGTCTTTTCTAATATGCCTTTGCTTCTCCCAAATCATTTGCAATTGTGAGGAAAACGTCAAGTCAAAAGATCACCGCTATTTTCCCGGAATCTGGACACAATGTGATAAGACTGATATGATAGCAGGAAAGCGGTTTTACAATGTCGTAGATTGGGCTATTTAATTGTCTATTGTGAGTCACGGAACTTAATCACTAGTCAAGAAATAATTCTGTCCATCGCCGTGCTCAGAAGGGGTAGAGTGACAAGGATGGGCTGACTCCGAGCGAGAAAGGGGTGGGGAATTGACATTAAAGCAACACAACAAGGAAACTACACGGCAGACACAGACGCCTTCATTTTATGTTTTTGAATAATAGCTAGCTTGCTGGCTATCATGGCGAATTGTTTTCATTAAAAAGTGTCCACATCATACATCCGAGTGTCCGACAGAAAGCCACAGTCCCGGAACGAACAGAGTTACGAGTTAAATCGCTCCCCGAAGATATCGCGGAATGGGTGAGAATGATGAAAACAGACTTTTAAATACTAAAATAGCAGGGGGAATTCATCAGCCTGTAGGCCTCGTTGTGGAACACTCTTCAACCTCATAGAAGAAAAACACTAGCATGCCATTGTTTTAAACTGTGGTATAACGGTAATTAGGCTGTAACAGCTAATATAATTAAAATACGCTAAAAGCGCTTCGCCTGCGTAGCCCCATTTTCATCATTGTTGCGCATTAAATGATTTAAAAGCCACCACTCGTTTGTATTTAATGCACCCAACAGATAGTTTAAAAAAGGAACCAAAGTTATCATCGTTTTCATTCAACGAAAGTATATATCGGCGATTTGGTGAGCGAGTTTTTACGCATCAGCAACAAAGGAATTGTGAACTATTATATCTGAAGGAGGGAGACTTATAATGGATGCCCCTTTTCCAAGTAGCTGACCATTGTGCGCCTGTTTCTTTTTTGCGAAGGTCTGTCACTACGGCGGTTTGTCTTAAACATATTTTATTTACTGAGTACATAGGTTACGCGCAGTGGTGTCCATAAGCAAAACTGGCTGTATTAGCAGATTGTGCCTTAATTATTGCCGTTGCTAATCGGATAAAGGATTAAGCAATACAGATCTAAAAGCACGTTATGGACAGATTACATCCTCGATCTTGCGCATATTAACATGGAGAATTTATATTGGCCACTTTTACTTAAACTCTCCCCATCAAAAGTGTTTCCCCAAAACAACACAATACCCTTCGGTGTGTGTGTGTGTGTGTGTGTGTGTGTATGGATGGGGACACTACATCTTGTTGGTTTCCTGTACCGATGCCTTGTATTATGGAAGTTCTCTTAAGAAATCTTCTAACTCATTCACAACTGTGATGGTAAATGGATTTGCCACAAACTCAGCAGTTGGTGCTTGCAAGAATGTAACTGTGGAATGCATGTAACCTTGGTCAGGTTCAGAGCCCCCCTCATCCCCACAGCTGCTGGAGGAAAGGGTAGAGGAGGAGGACGAGGAGCTGAGCGAAGGGGACGAGTCGGACCTGAGGGTGTCTTCGGGCCGTGGCTCCCTGCTGACCCGGCGAGGCATCACCCTGAGGGTGCTCCTGAAGGACGGCCTGGTGGAACCTGGGGACGGGGTGCTGTCAATTCACTACCTGGTGAATATCATCATCACGTCTCATTGAGGCCACACCTCACTGTTCCTTTCCACATTGATGTTAGTCTAAGATGGTATACATAGCACTGTCCTATGCTTTGTTTAGGCTCCAGACTTTTTAAAATGGCTTTGTAATGTGAGAGGTGGCGTGAAAGGTGAATATTTCAGGCAAGCTATCAATACGTGGATAGTTCCACAAATGAAAAAGTGCAGACAGTCACACCATTGGCACATGAGATGAGAGATGTGGGACATAGATGTTGTACTTGATCGGCACATCACTCAAGTGCATGTGCTGCACTGTAACTTTGTAGAAGAACAAACCAAGTATGAGTCAAACATACAGTACTATGCATCTGAAAAAAGTGTGTGTTTATTGTTTATGTCATTTATTGTCGAGGTATCACTTGAACGAATGTGTTTTTAGTGTTCGGACACAGTCAAGTGATAACCTATTGATTGCACCATACAGTATTCATTGCTTCTCGTTTCATTCCAGGGCAAGAAGTTTGTGGGAGACTTGCTGTGTGATGGCAAGATCCGCTGGGTGGAGACTGGACAGATCTTCAACTCCCCCAGTGCCTGGGCCACCCACTGCAAGAGGCTGGTCAACCCTGCCAAGAAGTCTGGCTGTGGGTGGGCATCTGTGCGCTACCGTGGGCAGAAGCTGGTACAGTACAAGACCAGCTGGCTGCATAAGTACCAGCCCAGTGCTGACATGGTGAGGGGGCTGATGGGAAATGGATCAGAAGTTTTAAAATGGGAAAAAGTAGTTTGGTCTTTTCTTGCCTCTTTTGTTTGATAAAATTTTGTGTGAAAATTTCAGGAGATTTCAAATAATCTCTTGCTCTTTGTGAAGAAAATAATATGGTATAAAAATACATGATCTTATTGAAATGAACCAAAACCATCTATTTTAAATCCTCTTTTCAGTTTTATTTGATGTAGTAATTGATAAAAGTAGTAATTTTCAACAGATTTCAAAAGTTTATTAATCTTTGTGTCTTTGTGTAACCTTTGTGAAGAACATGTACAATGGAGGAAGATGTTTTCTGGACATGGAATGAAACCATCAGTTTTTTCTCCCCTGATCTTTCAGAATTTGGCCAGCGAGGGAGAAGACGAGGATGAGGATGAAGAGGAGGGTAAGTCCACTGTGTAAAAACTGAACAGTGTAGGAAAAACTGTAATATCCTAGAAATTAATGTCAGCAAAAGAGAATAGTGCTGTGATACAGAATGTATGCCTTGTGTAAAACTTTACCCTGAGGGGTAAGACAACCAACCAAGCCAAATCTGAGAAGGAATGTGGGTAACAGAAAATGTAGGTGAAAACCACCCTCAGTGAACCCTCAATGAAATGATACTGGCGGAGGCAGTAAGCAGTGTATTGTCATAAGTTGTTGCTAACACATGTTGATCTCTTTCACAGACCTGAGTCTCATACAGAGGAGAGGAGACAGAGACAGAGTTCCTGTCAGATACTGTAACCTGGGCATGAGAGATGCTGCAAGGTATTTTACATTAGTTCACTTCAATTCAGTTATACTTATACAACGTCTTGGGCAGATCCGTGGCTCAAGGGGCCAACCCAACTACTAGGGGGTCAAATTATTGCATTTCTGGCATTATGATGATGTAATATCTGCATTCATGATACAGTAATTTCCTGACTATAAGCCACACCATGTGTAGTATAAACCATACAATAGTATTTTTAGGACAAATTAAAAATTATATAGTTTATTAACTATACCAATGTAATAACCACAGTTTATTAAACATTACTTAGCAGCATAAAGTAGATTGGAAATAATTGCTTTCCCTTGTATAGTCCTCCTGGGTAAAGATATTTTGCAAAACCAATGTATTAACTTTGGTTAATTGTAAGGACATTACAGTAAAGTTCATGGAGATTGGTATTAGACCAACTTTAGACCTACCAACATTAGGCCCACACTGGATAAGTTTGTGGTAAACAGATATAAAACTGGCACTATTTATCCGTCGATTACCTGGTTTTACCAAATGCCCTTGTAAGTTCAGCTGAGCTGGGAGCAAAAGGCAGACACATTAGTAATATACAAACAGATGTTGTGTCTGTGCAGGTGTTTTTCATAACCTAATGTGATGTGATTGAGTTCTCCTTGATGCCTCCTAAACTATGCCTGTTCCCCTTCTTTAGGGACCCCCATACGTTAGTGGAACTGTCTGCATTCTCCGCAATCAACCGATTCCAGCCCTTTAACGTGGCTGTGTCCAGCAACGTGCTTCTACTCATGGTGACTATGACATTTACATTACATTTATCCATTACATTTATCCATTACATTACATTACTTTTATCCAAAGCGACTTACATTTTGTCAACTGTCAATTGTTCAGGGCCAGAGTCCCCTAGAGCAACTAAGGGTTAAGCGCCTTGCTCAAGGGCTACTTGCCTAGCCAGGTTCCTTAACCACCATGCTACCACCCATAGAGAGTGTTTTCACCCAGTTTCGAATTGGGGACCTTTCGGGTGTTAGGCAAACGTGATAACCACTAAACTGGATACTGCTTATCAAACATACAGCATGTGTGATGTTTACTTTGCCAAAGGCTCACTGGTTGTATATTGTATGGTTCTCACCAGGATTTCCACTGCCATCTGACTACCAGTGAGGTTGTTGGATACCTAGGAGGGCGATGGGACACAAACACACAATGTGAGTTTCTCCTGAGGCCAACCAGATAAACCCAGTCAAGTCACGTCATTGTTTTGACTTGAAGTTAAGTTATGGCAACAGATGGTGTCAGGTTTATTGTTCAGTCAAAGCAAGTAATAATTCTATTCCAAGTACCTTCAGTAAAGTATCTGCTTGTCCATTACCCTCTCTCTCTGTCCACACAGTGCTGACAGTCTTGAGGGCCTTCCCATGTCGAACGCGATTGGCTGACAGAGACGCTGCACCTGCAGTCGAGGAAGAGGTAAGAGCTTTGATCACCAAATTCTAACCCAACCTGAAAAAACCTATATGTATACAATTTCAATCGTGACATTTTGTTTTCTGTATTTTATAATATATGTATAAACCATATAAGCAAAAAAAAGACTTTGCTATTACTACTTGTAACTATACTTCTACGATTGTCATTATGTATGTGATACAGTACATTCACTGTGCGATTTTGTAGATTTGTCAGAACCTGTTCATGCGTGGGCTGTCTCTAGTGGGCTGGTACCACAGCCACCCGCGGGGCCCGGCTTTGCCGTCACTACAGGACATTGACTCTCAGATGGACCACCAGCTCCGTTTGCAGGGCAGCAGCAATGGCTTCCAACCATGCCTTGGCATCATCTGTGGTGAGCCTGTTCACTAGTGTTTACTATAAACCTCTCTCTGTGTAGATAACATAGGAAAGAAGTCAGTCACTTCCCAGATTATACTCTGCAAAACTCTTCCTGACTAAGGGAATATGAGATGTGAAGGGGATTAAGCAGGTTTAAATGCTCAAGTAACTCACTCTGCCTTAGACATTTGCTGTTTCTGAAATTTACTACTACCTGCCTACTACGCACTACTCGTATACTGATCTCAGCAGAAAGTCATGTGTGGTATGAAAAACAACTGTGAGCACTGGGGCTCAACTGCTTCTGACTTTGAGACACCTGCAGTTAATTACTTAATAAGGTGTTGATCATGCCATTGTAGTGCATTCTCTTGTAGTGCATTCTGCTGCTTGCATACCAAGCTGCATACCGGGGAGGGGAGTAGTGTGCGTGGCACTGTGTACTGGGGCTGGAGCAGTGTGCAGCATAGCAGTATGCCATTTCGGAAACAGCAATTGTCTCATGCAGTTCAAATCTCTACTGCCATTACACTCTTCCAGAGATTGACTGGCTGCTATCAATCCAAACACGGATCCCCACTGCCTGAGATATTGTCAGGGCCCATCATGCACAGTCAGTCATATGTTCAGCTGTGTTCAGCTGGCTCCAGTATTTGGTGTTACATCTGGTAGTCTCATTCTAACAGCAGGCCATATTCGAAGAGCAGACCATATTCGAAGAGCAGGCCATAATGTTTGTTTCACTTCTAACTAGGACACATATTGTGTGGCAGTGGAAAATCCTCTTTTCTCTATGTTTGTAAATTCAAGTAAATTCTTGTTTTTTTACTCTTGGAAATGCTGAGGTATTCTCGGAACAAATTTCATAGCACCTGGACACCTTTTTCTAGAATTTACTGACAATGTGTCTTTTTCCTGACCTCATTTCAATATTTGACACATTTATAATACTAATCTTTTACCATGGCTTTTGTTTATTTACTGCTAAAATTTATTTGTGGTTGCAAATACCACAGGCCCTTACTACCATGGAAACCAGGGAGTGGCCTCCACTATCACACCATTCTGGGTAGTCCCCCCTCCTGAGGTATGATATTATGGGATGGTCTGAAGAAAATATAGTCCTTCAATAAAATTATACAAGTAATTTACATATTTCTGAAAAACATACTAACATCATAAAACAGTATGTTATGTTCTAGGAAGAAATTTTGTGACACACTGAATGTAAGACAGCGGTGTTTGTGGAGGTGTATTCAGATTGAGCTGAGTAATGCTGGTGTTTCTACAGCAAAGACCCAATGACTACGGCATCCCAGTGGCTGTGGAAGTAACTTACGTTCAAGATAACTTCCTAACCAGTGACGTCCTCAATGAAATGGTAAAGCCTACATCCGCCTGTATCACCGTCTTTGAAACAGTCAGTCAAGGGAAGAATTTATACAGCTAGCATTACAATCAAAATACAGGAACATGGTGCATTCTGAAATCAGTATGACAGATGCTAATGCTGATGAGTGAGATGATATCTGTTCAGATCTGTAAATATTTGGTAAATGGCTGTGGTATTGGTATGGGTATGGTATGTGGTATCTAGTTATTACCAGTGGCAAGGACAAGGTGATGTGGTTACTAAATGATCATTCAATTGTAATGAATTTGTAATTAAGAAAACTTGTTATACATATTACATACTACAACTAGTTTTGTTATGTAATAGCCACACCTTTGACATGACGTGCTATGTCATTTCAGAGATGGTTTGAAAGGATTGCTTGCTTTCAGCTATCAGTGGTCTGCTGAATGCTGTTGGAAAGTTTGGGGCGGTGGTAGCGTAGCAGTAAATGTGTGTGTGTGTGTGTGTGTGTGTGTATATGTCTAGATGTTGCTGGTGGACTTTTACCGTGGTGCTCCTGACCTGGTGCAGTTCAGTCAGCATTGGAGCCCTGACACTACAGTTATGGACAAAATGAAGGTAATCTAATTAAACAATAACAACTGCTGGGTTTCCATTCAACTTATTCATATTTATTCGCTTATACAAAAATTCAACTCAAGGATTATGCACATCTGTGTGTTTCCATTAACTGTGTAATATGAATTAAAATGGACAGCAGCCTAATCAAGTGACGTGACATCAAGAGTTAATCTACCCCTCTCAATCCACCTCTCTTGAATTTTATTTATTTATATTTAAATTTATATTCACATTAGGGAACTGATGCGACTTTGCAGGTGTTTCCAACTGAGACTATAGACAATTAATTTATGGCCTGATTATGGCATAATGTCGTAGGACAATATTCTGGAATTATCTTCATGCTCAGTCAAAAACTATTGACAAATTTGTAGTCCATCACTTAATGATAACTACTAACTACATTTCCTGCATGACCCCTGGCAGTTGGGTCGGCCCCTTGAGCCATGGATCTACCCAAGGTTTCTTCTTTGAATAACTGCCGTAGTTTTTTCTTGGCCCTGTTGCTCTTGAGTGCTCCTTATTAATAACTACAGAGCACCACAAGACAATTGTATTGTAAATTGGCGCTGCATAAATATAATTGAATTGAATTGATTTGACTTGTATGCGCATTAATGGAATGAAGTTGAATGGAAACGTGGCTACTAACAGCAAACAAACTCAGTTTACACAAACACCACTACCTTTCTCAAGTCCACAGTCCTTAAAGCCAACCCTGAAGCCCACAGTCGTTATTAACCCTAAATAAATGTTGAGTTACCATCAGTCATGAGTCACCATCCTATTGATTTTGTTGTTGTCATTATTTGTAACCAACAGATTACAAATTACAGATTACCTAAAGATACCAAAACAGCCCACATTCTCTCTCCTGCAGGCTTCTATGAGCGGACATGCACCCAAGGACCAGGCCTACGCTCAGATCCTGGAGCACGTCTATAGCCAGCTCAACGGGACACACTAGTCACCACCAGAACCAGAGTTGGCGTGGCGTGAGAGGGACCGTTTAGATACTGACTGACCCTGCTGGTTTCAGCCCATTCCTCACAGCAACCTCAATTAAGCTGACCACAAACAGACGCCGACATGAGTAGGCATTTGGCAACACATTGTGTCACTTCCCCCAACACACCAGCAGGTGGTGAAATCCTCAACTGACAAGCATTCAGTAAAACAATGGATTTTAATGAAGCTGAAGCGTAATCAGGTCCAGCACTGCTGTGTGGAGTTGTATAGACAATGACTTAGTACAAGACGTACTTTTAAACTGAAGGGTGCTCTGTCTTCTTGGACCTGACTGTAGGGCCACCAGGCTGTAGGCTGCCATTTGGTCTTCACTTTTGCCTCTAGGACTTGTAGGTCTGTATCACTGATGATGTTTCTAGTTACAGTATGTGATGTGAATGTCTGTTACATTTTATCGCGCGTGGAGTGGACACTGTTGTTGGCCTGACAATTAGCAGAAGGGGATTGTGGGTCGGCAGCGTGTTCTGTAAGTTGCAGCTGATCCTGGAATAGATTTGAGTCAAGATGATACCAGATTCATTCCAAAAGAACCTTGTCTGTGTTTGGATCCTGTAAGAAGGCCATCGTTTGTCTGTTCTGTGTGGTAGGTCTGTGTCATGTGAGAGTTGGGATAGATGGGTGCAATGCCTTTAAACCTGCTGAATACCTTGAACATAAACGTACACTGGAACAGTTCACCACAGCGGACCTCTGTGTCTTCATTTACAAGTTTGTGTGGTTTCAGCTTGAGTTGCTCAGGGGCGCTTTTCCCACAACCATAGTTGCTAACTAAGTGAGCAGCTTTGTTGGTTGCAATGTAATTGCCCATTGCCAGCTAACTAAGTTGCTAACTGGTTAGCATCTATGGTTTTGGGAAGTGTACCCAGACTGGGGATTGGGACAGAATCCCAGTAACCCCCTAAACCCCGAACACATAGACTTAACTGGCATGAATCATGACAAGCTGACTCTGCTTTTGACTGAAGTTTTTGAGGGCTCAGGGCATATGGGTAGGGAGGACATTGGAATTGGTTTCAGTCGGCATGTTTTAAGTGTAAGGGGGCTTGGCAACACATCTATACTTGCAGGGTTTGCATTAACATTACTAAAATTAAATAGCTATTCCAAAAACGAATTTACAGGCTTCCAAATATGTTGGATTTGCAAATCTTACACTACGTTAAAACTAAAAACAAGCATTCATCAAAAACATCAATATTCAGTGAAAACACAGATTGATATTTTTATACATTTATTTATGTAAAGATGGAGAAAAGGCCATGACAAGTACAAATACTGGAGAATATCTAGGCTACTACAGTTAAATTCATCAGGACATACAAAGACATTTAAAACTATAACATGAGCTTTTAGGTATAAACCCACATGCAAACGATTAATTTAAAAACAGAAAATTTTACAGAGATGTATATATTTATATATTTATGCATTTGTATAAAATAATAATACTAAGGAGTACCAGAATATTTTTCTTTTCTTTGCTTTTTGAAGTTCACGACATTATCCGGTACTCTGATGGATTAGACAGAAATAACCCTTTTAAAAATCTGTAGTGTTGAAGAGACAAGTCTACACATGCACTACAATCTGTACACAGCAAACGCCTCAACTTGAAATGAATGGAGCCCTTTGTCAATGAATAGACAACCAAAAATTACAAAAACAAACAAACAAAAAAGGTAATTATCACATGAGGAACATGGTTAATTTTGTTTGGTGTATTAGATGTTTCCCTCCTGTAATCAAAAAGGCACTGATGCACCTTTTGCAATACACATTTCCACTTTTTTTTTTTTCCTTAAAAAAAACTTTTCACTTATTTTTTTTCTCTATTTCCCTCCAATGCTTTTCAAAAACACTGTTTTGACTGTCCAGATCCAGTCTGCACCAGTACACAAGATATACAAACCACAGAAAAGATGCAATCACATACAGGGCCAGAAAAAAACAACAGAGATTAACAAACAACAAAACACAGACTAGCAGGAGGTGAGGGGTGAGGTGGACGGTGCAGAGAGGAACTGTGAAGTGTGTGTGTCTTTGTGTCTGTGTGTGTGTGTGTGAGAATATGTGCATAGCGGTGGGGTTAAAAGCAGTACGCTGGAGTAGCTGGAAGGTAAGGCCACCCGTTTACTCTTGTAGAACCATGGAAACCCCTAACAGCGAGTTCCACCTAATATTACACTGCTTTAAACAAGAGGGACTATTTAAATGGCTCTCTACTTAAGACTTCAAACAAGCAAACATACAGACAAAGCACATGTGGCATACAAGTCTCTCTTCTCTATTACTGCACAAGAGCACAAAAAAACTTTTTTTTCCCCATTAATGCTTGACATGATACAGTCCAGGTCAACTCAATGGCTAGTGCTAAGTGATTACTATGAGTTAGAATAACAAGGGTTGATTTACTCACTACAAGGGTATGAAAAATATCTGAAAAGAAATATGAGGGTTGTGTGTACGTGTGTGTATGTGTGTGTGTGTGTGTGTGACACACACAAAAGCACACAAATCTTCACCTGCTCGTGGTGAAATGCAAGAGACATGGAGACACTGCCAGCAGCATCAGGTGCAGAGGAACACTTTAGAGCAACAGATAACTTAAGCGCGACAGTCAGACAGACCCGACTAACTGAATCAAGAGAGGCACTCGACACACAGGCAGCTAATGGTTACAAGGCAATCAGGTCATGAGATTTCATTCATTATTACACTGATTCATTCACTCGTGCTTTCTTTCTTTTTTTTGGCTGTGTTTCCTCAGTGAGGTGGGTGCAAAAATAGACCAATCAAAGGACACGTTTCTTGAACATTATGGGAGAGACGGGGTGTTTCGTGATTTTTCAACAACAAAAAAAAACAATGTGCTAAACCCCTTCTCCCCAATTTCTGTATAATATTAGTGTTCTAATCTCTGCACACTGTAGTGTGACAACATTGTAGGACACAATCTTTTTTCTGGCTAATGAGCCGTCAAGCCTACACTCACACAAGGAGGTCAACATGATATCCAAGGTGCAAACATGAACAGTTGGTGCAAAGTCAGTCTTTTTTTTTTATCTACGGAGAAGACCTAATCTTGATGTGCTCCCCATGGCTCAGACATGCTTATCACTCCAGTTCTGACACATAGCAGATAATACATACTAGCACGCTAACGTTAACCAACTCGCACTAGTTTTTTTTTTTTTTTTAACGCCCTGGTAGTTGACAAGGATGTGTGGCTCAGCCTGGCCAGCAGGAGGAGCTAAAGTTTCATGCGTGAGTGATCACCACTGAGCACCGCAGACTGCAGCCAGACTGGCAAGCTTCGCCCCAAGACCAGCAAATGCCCCCATTTCGGCACCACTGTTGTCCGAATGCCAGGGAGTCCCAGAGGCAGCTATGCGACAGCTACCACAGACACTATTCTGCAGGGCCTTCCAACCACGAGCCACATTCCTGCCCTATAAACCCGACGAGTTCTAACCGCAACCGAATGTTAAAATAGTTACAGGGACATCGAGTTTACTCCAGGGTTTCTCTGGGAGGGGGGGGGGACGTTTCGGTTTGCTCTACCGAGGCCTAACAGCCTGGCTGGCTACAGATATCAGTAATGCTAGCAAAGGTAACAGCACTTCTCTCTAACCACAGATTGGTTTAAACCTACTTGACGTGTCTTGTTTTGGGATAACCTGTGGGGCAGAAAGAGACAGAAAAAATGCTAAGTTAGGTTAAATTGTGTGTGTGAGTGTTTGTATTAATGTTTTTGTATATATCTGTGTGTGCGTGTGTGGTCATGTTTAGGTCCATTTTCACTTGTTGTCAGGCCATCCATCATTGTCCTCTGTATTTCTCAAATGTGTTTAAGTAGTTCTTTTTTTCTTTACTTATTTTCTTATCTTGTCTGTGATGGAATGTGAGAAGCCACTCTTCTGGAAGTTTCCCTCTCTTCGAGAGTCTCGGTGACAAAGTGCCAGAGTACAGGTCACGAAAGCCTTCGTCCGACGGCCATGTTGGTGAGCATGAGTGAAGACCGAGGACAGCTTCAAACGGGCTCCTCATTTCCTCTCCTCTCCTCCCTCTATCTCTCTCCCTTCATCCATCCCTCTTTCTCTCTCTCTCCCTCCCTCCCTCCCTCCCTCTCACCCCCCTTTACCCCCATGTCTTCAGGAGGGCCTCAGTGAGGCAGTGGGACCACCACTTCCACGTAGTTGAGGGGGAAGAAGCCTGATTGGCCACGCAGGACGCCCTCATACCAGTTTTCATCGATCTGATTGGTCAGGGTGATGATGTCGCCCTCATGGAAGCCCAGCTCACCCTCGTTCTCCGGCTCAAAGTCGTACAGTGCCTTACAGCACGGCTGCTCCGAGGCTGCAGGGGGGGAGGATAGGGAGAGTGGAGGAAGAAAGGAGAAAGAAACGAGGTGTGTGTGTGTGTGTGGGGGGGGGGGGGGGGGGATGAGAGAGTGCAGAAGAGAGTGAAGAGAGAGAGAGAGATGAGACAATACAGAAGACAGAGGGTGGAGGGAGCAAGAGAGAGAACGACAGAGAGAGAGAGACAAGCCAGAACACAGAAAAAAAAGAGAGAGAGCAACAGGAGGGAAACGGTACAAACATGGTTTAAAAGTAGGGGATGGGTGAGATAAGTAAGAGTGATGATAAGGGTGAAAACCTCAAGGGAGGAGAGAGAGAGAGAATAAGAGAGAGAGAGAGAGAGAAGGGAGAACAGAAACCCTGTTAGATCAACAGTTTGGGTCACATGCAGTCTTGTGTTCAGACTATCAATGCAGAGTAAAGAGCTCTCTTTTCACTCTCTTTTTGCTCTGCTCCCATTCCACACCCAAACTGTGTAAAGACAAAGACACACACACTTTCAAACCGTATTAGTCTAAACGTGGATTGCAAGGACTTATTTGGTCCATCACACTGCAAGCCGTGTTAGTCCAGACCTTCACATTTTCCACACCTTGCTGGGGTTAGTCTTAAATCACACGGTTAACCTTGGAGCTACAGTCTGAGTCTTCACACAAGCAGGGTTTAAGGTGTTCAGCACTAAGACCAGTGACTCAACTGAGTGTGTTTTTGGCATACTGACTAATCATGTTGTCTTATTGACCGTCGCCCCTGTCCTTGTGCCTACATTCTCACTGACACTCAGACAGTCTGTCACACACTGGCGTTAAACCACCCAGCCGCTCTATACTCGCTTCTCTGAAATCACATTATGTTAACAGATTCACAACACAGGAGTCAGGCTGCACTGAGAGAGAGGAACAGAGAAGCAGCCGTCTCCTGGTCAAATAAGGTTGTATTCATGACTTAATTACATGATGTTAACACATTATACAAGATACAGATGGAACATAGCCAACACACATCCTAATTCTAGGCCGAACTAATCTATTGAAAAAATGTACCAGTAAGAATTGGCCTAGAAAAGAAACCTAGAGTTTTAGAAAAGCAAGGCAACAAGTGAATCTGTTAATACGCTTCCCCTTTTACAAAACAAACCTCAGAGAAAATATGACCAACACACACAATACTGCATTCTAATGCAAAATGTAAGTAAGACTTGGCCATGAATAAAAACTACTACAGAAGCACCACAACAACTCAGCTAATTAGTCTCCATGAAGACCACTGGGTAGACGGCCAGCCAAATGCCCCTCGGCTGCCTCAATATGCAAAACACTGTATTAAAAATGGTGGTGTTTGATATGGAAAAGCACAGCATAAATCTGAGACAACTTCTGATGTAACATTTGATCCAATAGCCGTTAATGACATGAAGCATACTGGTGTATCTGTTTATATGCTGGTGTGTCTTTAAATGTAGTCCCTTTCTTTAACTCTTAAACTCACTGGGGGAAAACAACACAAGACATTTAGCGATCATGATTTCAGGATAAAAGTACCAGCAATGTCTGAGTTAAAAATGGCCTTCTATTCCGTAATAAAACTTAATAGTAGCCATAGCAATACTACGCTGTCAGAATGGAAACCATGGCGATCAGCACTAGGGCATGTCAAGCTTTTCCATCCCTTAATATGTATGTTAGCCTCCTTAACAACACGCCAGTGTTGGGAGTTGATTCTGAGAAAGCAAAGACGGGCGATACACTAAGGAGGGGCCTTTTGTACAGAAATAGCATCCATAAACTGGATGGAGAGACAGAGGGCAGAAGGCCAGCTGAAGTTAGTCTATCTTTCAATAAGGGAACTTAATAAAGTGTCACCTTTTTTCTTCTTGCAAACTCTGCTGTTATACCTGATATTTCCCCACAAAACACTGTGAGCCATCAGCCCCTAGAGGGGAATGTAACATTTATTCAAGTGAACTGACCTTAAGTAAAACTGTGAAAAAACACCTCTATACTCTATAAACCCTAGCTGACTTAACAGACTCCTTCTATGTGTGCCTACAGAGAACGTTCACAGTGTATGGGAGGGTTCTCATGATATTTACAGTACTCAATGCCAAATCCAGAGTTCTGCACAATGACCTTCCAACACTGGGCATTCCATGAGATGCCCTCCACTATGGTCCAGAACTGAGCTTCTTTCCACTGCGGCTCGTAAATCTTTAACTCACTTTCCTCCGAATAACAATGTCTGAGCTTCCTGCTGCACCATGGGTGGCCCCGTGCGAGGGCAAGCTCGCTTCCTCTTCTGCGTGTGATGTATATCTGCCGTGACGGTTTCACCAGCGCTAGGACTAGACTGCCCTTCATAACTGGTGATGCGTTTAAGGTGCAAACTATTCAACTTTTACTAGGAACAAGGGCAAACGGGGAACCAAACAAAAAGTATTAACAATGAACCCCAACCCCTGTCATATAAATTAAATTGTGTGGGTGTGTGTGTGCGTGTGTTTATGTGTTTGTTTTAACCCACTGTGCCACCAAACAGCGACTAAACCAGTCAATAGTCATTTTCCGATGGCTTGATCACATGGCTGATTCCCACAGTGTAATCCCAATCCCATTATGGAGTCAGAATGCAATCAGGTCCAGATGCTGATCTGATCAGGCGCCTCTGTTAGACTTACTGAATTAAATCAGATGATCATGCTTCCCAGCAGTTCAGGGGTGCGTTTCCCCAACAACATAGCTGCTAACCAGTTAGCATCTATGGTGGTTGGCAATAGGCAATTGCATTGCATTGCCAATTGCATTGCAGCTATGAAAGCTGCCAACCTAACCAGCAACTATGGTGTTAGGGGACGCAGCCCAGATTAGCTTAAACCAACGCAAATGAATCAAGTTGATTGGATGACCCGATTTCTCCACTATCAGAAATACAACATTGTTCTTTCTTTTCCCCATTGTCTCCTAGAATTGCAATTAAATGGCTCACAAATGCAAAGCAGTGCTCTATTGATTCTGGAAGCATGCTCTTGATTTAACGCCCTTCACAAGCTGCTTGTCTGTATCTTGTCACCGAGTGCGTTTTGCACAAGTGTGTGCCAGCCTGGCAGTACAGTGCGCACACTCCCTTGTTCACACGCACAAACGCAAAGCGCTCGGGGTTACACTCACGCGGCCTGGGTTTCCGTGTTGACGAGCGGCCAAACTGGAGGTAGGGGTCTGATGGTATCAGAGCACAGGGGAGGGAAACAGAGAGTGAGATCACTGGAGTGGGAGGGGAGCGGAATAGCTGGCAGCTGCATCCTTTGACCTAGCCATTCTCCTTCTGTCTCTCTCTCTCTCTCTCTCTCACACACACACACACACACTCTTACATACTCACTTTTGCTGCATCCTTTGACCTAGCTATTCTCCTTCTGTCTCTCTCTCTCTCACACACACACACACTCTTACATACTCACTTTAGCTGCATCCTTTGACCTAGCCATTCTCCTTGTGTCTCTCTCTCTCTCTCTCTCTCTCTCTCACACACACACACACACTCTTACATACTCACTTTTGCTGCATCCTTTGACCTAGCCAATCTCTTTCTGTCTCTCTCACACACACACACACACTCTCTTACATACTCACTTTTGCAAAGGAGTATGACATACACCAACTTACTCAACTCACTCTCTCACACCGAGACACCCACACACACACAGTCTTACACACTCACACATTCACATGCGCACACACTCAGACACACACTAACACACACTCTCTCCCTCACACACGCAGACACACACACACACACACACACACACACACACACACACACAACCAAGCGGTCTTGTCACACCCTGCCACCAGCTCATAGTAAGAGGAACAAAGCACAATGTGCATCTTCTTCCCCCTCTCTCTGCGTCTAACCGGTGGTCAGTAGGGCAAACAGAGAGAGCGGCGACTCCAACTATCCCCCGTCCTTGGACATCCCCATTCATGTCCCTACGTCCTGTATCTCAGGTGTGTGCCTCACCTGAGTTGCGGGCAGGAGGAGCAGCAGCTACAGGTGGCGTGAAGCCGCCATTTGATTGGTCAGGTTCTGAGAACTCGAAGATCGGCTTGGGCTTGGGGACGTATTCCCTGCGGGGGCGCAACTGTGCCTCACTTATTCTAGCGAGGAGGGGAGAGGAGCAGAGAAAAGAGTAGGGTGTTATTTGGCTCAAACAACAAAGACTAAGGATCTCCCATAGAAATAATTAGTTAATGTCACAAATGTTCTGCAATAATACTACATTTATATTATATTAATACTAAAAACATATTTTAATATTGTGGTATAAAATACTATCTTTATTCTGTGCATTACCTACTTAAACCATGCAACAAATCACACACACACACACACACACACACACACACACACACACACCTCTCTTTGAGTTTCTCTGATAATTCATCCAGGATCTGCACGGCCTGCCGGTGATACTGCAGCTGAGACTCCACCAGGGAGGACAGCTGGCTCACCTGCTCGATCTGCTGACAAACAAACACACACAAACAGACAAAGACACACACACACAAACACACAAGCACATCTCACAGACGCACATCTCTCACACACACACACACACACACACACACACACACAACCCAGACAGAAACACACAGACACAAAACATCTCATTGCCAAATATGCAAACACAGTTGCCACACAGAACTTCCCTGTAACAACTTATAACATGCGCCTTCACATACAGACCACTATGTTAGCTGAAGGACAAACTGGCTGATCCCGATTCTGTTTCACTGGGCTTTTTCGTCACTGTGGTCAAAACCACATTTATTTACTCATTCATATAAATTTGCATTTAACACTGGCATGTGATTGTGGTTTGCACGCTAATATGTAGGGAATTACTGTAGTGTGCAGCACCAGTCTCATGTAAACAGATGCAAAATAAAACGAACACGTCTCTCCATGTGGCAGGGGATCAATGGACAATAGAGAGTTTCAGTATCGATATTATATGGCTGCGTGGGTGTACTCCCATCTGCCTGTGGGGTCAGGGACAGTATCTCTACAGCAGGTGGCACTGTAATCCATCAGCAGAAAGATGAGGAGGAAGAGAGAGAGGAGGAACAGGAAAAGGATGGGTTAGGAGGAGGAGGAGGAAGAGGAGAACAGGAAGAACAGAAGGAAGAAAATAAAATAAAAGAGAAGAATAGAAAAAGCTAAAATATATATAAGCAAGAAAGAAAACAATATAAAAAGAAGAACAATCAGAAAAAAGGAAAAGCAAGCAAGAAAGAAAGAAAAGAAAAAGACAAAAGATAGAAAGAAAGAAAAGAGCAACTTCAGACAGACGGAGCTCAGGTACTCACATCAGTTTCCATCAGGTTGTACATGCTGTTCTCCGCAACCTCCTTGGACTCGTGGAACTTCTCCAACGCCTGCTTCACCTCCTCGTCGGGAATCTTCCCCTGACGCTTCTTCTTGTAGTCGTAGTCCAGACGACGACCCTCCAGCTTCTTCAGGTGGTGCTGCAGCCACAGGACAAATATCAACGTCTTACTTCCCACATTAATCGCTTTACAGTACAGTACTTTACAATACAAACTTATTCAATGTCTTACTTCCCACATTAATCGCTTCACAGTACAGTACTTTACAATACATACTTATTCAATGTCTTACTTCCCACATTAAATGTTTTACAGTACAGTACTTTACAATACATACTTATTCAATGTCTTACTTCCCACATTAATCGCTTCACAGTACAGTACTTTACAATACATACTTATTCAATGTCTTACTTCCCACATTAAATGTTTTACAGTATAGTACTTCACAATACATACTTATTCAACGTCTTACTTCCCACATTAACGCTTTACAGTACAGTACTTTACAATACATACTTATTCAATGTCTTACTTCCCTCATTGACCCCTTTACGATACATACTTACTCAACGTCTTACTTCCCACATTAACCTCTCTACAATACATACTTATTCAACATCTTACTTACCACATTAACCTCTTTACGGTACTTTACAATACATACTTACTCAGCGTCTTACTTCCCACATTCACTTCACACTACTTTACAAAACATACTTACTCAACATCTTACTTTCCACATTCACTTTACAATACATACTTCTTTCTCATGCATCTTTACTATGATGGCCTCATGTCCATTTCTAAAATGAAACACAAGTAGCGCCCATAACAAACAGTCTGACTGGTGCAAAGGTGCCAGTAAACATGGTGTGTATCGTTCAAATTAAGGAGACTTTGGACAGCAGGCTTTATACTGAAACATTTCAAACCATAGCCCTGTTGAGGTAACAGAGTGCTGTTTGTCAGTTGAAGAGCCAGAGAATTTGAAACAGCAAAATGGCCGCTAAGGCTAACTGATAAGGCCAAGGAAACTTCAGTTTCATTTTCTGTGCCCTTATCAGTTAGCATTAGCTCCCAGTTCGCTAATTCAGGGTTGAAATACCCTTTAAAGGGGAATATGCCTTCAACTGAGCCGCACACACTAAGGACATTTTTTTTCTTTTTTCTGGATGCAGTAACAGTCTGCTTCTCTACATCAGTATCTCTTGGTGTGCAAGTTCTTCAGAGCTGAAGTTGAACTCTGTGCACTGTGGGATACAGACACAGGGAGCAAACAGTCTGACGCCAATGCACTGAATATCTGTCCTGGGCTTGAAGTTTGTCTGCTAAACCTGTCTTTCAAACTGGATAACGCTACGGTCAATCAGGGCAATGTTGACAAAAAAGTAAATAAGTCCTTCTTTGAAACTATTGACTTGATTGCCTTTTCTGCTCAACTTTCAAAAAAAGCCCAAGTCTCTTCCAGAGTCTATCCCAGACGATTTGCACCGTCACAGCCCTGTCTTTATCGTGCTTAGCCCACCCAACGACTCTCTTCAAGGACAGAGGGTTGTGGTAGACCTGCTAAGGCCCCAATAGTGCGTGGCTAGACATGTCCACACAGCATCTGCGTCTAGATTTCCAGGCTATATTTGTGCTGGTTGTGACTCAAAAACAATGTCTGACTGAGGAGGCACACAATCAAGTTAACAACGCAACGGTGAAGGCATGATGTTTGTGGCTAAAAGCAAAAATAGACTTGCAAGTGTAAACTTCTGGACACAGTGGCAAAGAGCGACTATTGCACGCACAGCTCAACCACTACACAGAGTTTGTGCACAGCTGATAGCAAATGGCCCGGCCACAATGCTACACCTGCCACACCGCTACTGGTGAAAAGCAAGTGAGAAGAGGCATGAAAGACAAATACCTCAACATATACAGTCACATCAGTTCATAACAAAGTCCTACACAATACCACAAACAAATGTCAACAAAGCATCAGATAGTGGTCCAACACCATTGTTTCTAAAAGATAGCGCTGTCAACAAACATATTATTATATCCACAGCTCTAATTTTTGTTTAACGGGAATAGCCATGTTGGAAATTCAAACTCGAGGTACCCAGGATTAATAAAAAAAAAGGAAAACGGACTTTCCATTTGTACCTCCTGTTAACTAGGAAAATTGGATTAACAATCCAGATGAAATGCACAGCTAACTCTCCTGGAAGGGGAGGAAGTAAGCTATAAGGTCAAGAGGTTCAGAAAAACTTTCACCGCCATAATCTCGTAGTGTTTTTGTTATTTATCATTATTTTGAATACATTCTAAAAGTCAGACTGACTTGTGTCTAGGCCTGTGTACTTTCTCCACAGAGATCTCTCAGAATCTCAAAGACCACCAAAGGTTTATCAGTAGCCAGAAACAATAACATGTAAAACTGACGTCACCACTGAAAGAGAAAGACAGCTGTGCTTGCCACAGTATAACGCTTGTCTAAAGATTATAGAATATAAAGTGTGTGTGTGTGTGTGTGTGTGTGTGTGTGTGTGTGTGTTTGTGTATTCGAGACAATACCTGTATTTCTCTAATGTCTTTGTCATAGAGACCTTGCAGGGGATCAATAAAGTTCTGTTTGACATCGATATCAAGAGAGTCCTTGACCTCAGCAAGCCTCTTCATGGTCTCACCTGCATCTATAAGTGCACCACCTGTAGCACAAACAGCACACACAACTTGGGTCAAACAGTGAAGACACAACTTTAGCAAACTAATATAGAGCAAACACACACACACACACACGTGCGCAAAAACACAATCACACACAGCTTGGACGTACCAAAGTTGGTTTCCTCTCCAAGGTCACGGCCATATTTGGCCATGCATTCACCCAGCAGGCCCTCTGCTTGGGGGTAGCCTGGGCTCTTCACTTGGCCACGAATCTTTGACATGGTGTTCAGCATGGACAGCTTGGCCCTGGACGCTGTGGAATAAACACACACACACACACAATTTTAAGACTAAGAACTTTTGTCCCCATAATGGCAGTGCTCTGGAACAAACTAGGGTCCCATATGGAGCCGATCTGGCCTAGATACTGAATCCAAGCAGAGTGAGGAGACAACCTTAATCAGAGACACACTGTTACAGTCTCAAAAAGAGCGGGAAGTAAATCAATTGTTGAGAAAGCATTTGTCAACACTGGCTGCTCCAAAAATAAAAAAAATGTGATGTAAATAAATTATAGGCGAGATGTGTTTACTACTTAGTCTGCATTTGTATTCAAGTAGAAGCCAATAAAGTCGGTAGTTCTAATGTAGACGCGCAAAGTATGTTCCTTGTTCCTTTTCCTTGGTGCGTTCCTTCTACCATGTCGGTTCTCTGGTATCCAGTCTGGGACAGATGTGCATCCCAGCACCGTCACTACGGTTACATACATATTTAAAATCGAGTTGTTGTCAATCTGTTGTCAACCGAGCTAATGTTTTAACTGGTGTATCAGGGCAGGGGGCGATATACTCCAGTGTCTTCGTGTCTTCCGATGGGGGAGTGCCCTTTGTCCCAGGCCAGTCAGCTCGGCTAACCGGGGTTGTCTTATACATGAAGAGCAATTCGATTTTCTAACCGAATTATTAGAGTGTCTTAGCTCGATTTTGAGTAGCCCAGTTCGGTTGGATTTCAGTTGGACTGTGGTGTATACATGCATTATAAAAGTTCGATTTTAGCCAAACTAAGGGAATAATTTAACTTTCTCAAACATACTGAGTGAGCTGTTCTGTGGTTTTGATGGGGAGTCTTACCTGGGTTGGGCTGTAGGTACTCAGAGGTTTTGGAGATCACCTCCACCACTGCTTTGCTGGTCACATCTACTTTCTACAAAATACAGGGGGGTGAGGGGGATTACATCACTACTACACAAGCTCTGCCCACCACACACACAAACACACACACACACACACACACACACACACACACACACACACACACACACAGAGGTACAAGGTGGGCAACAGTTTTGGAATCATGACCAGCAACAGAATTAAGTTAGTTTTTTTGACACAAAAACCTAAAGCACTCTAATGTGTGGCCATGCCATATTCTTCAGAGTATTTAGTACATCAATTTCTGGGTCTAGATTTACTGTGTGTGATTTACGGCTATAACAGTTCCAAAAGTGGAGCAACTGTTTCACACTGGTTCACAACAAAATAAATCACTCAAATCAATCAAAACTATATGGAGGCCAAGATAGAAGGTCACTTTCAAATGTCTTCCATAGTCTTTTTTATTACAATATCACGAGGAATGAGTGTTTTCACAGATTTTTTTTTCCATTTTCTTCTTTCTTTTTTCCCCAAAGAGAGGAAAAAATGCTAACGATCTGCTCAGCAGCCCAGAGAGTAAACTTTTGGGAAAGGAAGAGGAAGGGGGAGGGGGAATGAGAAAACAGCCTGCCTCTACTCTCTCTCTCCCCCTACCCTGGCCCATAAAGGGACACCACCACCACCAGCAGCAGCAGCAGCAGCAGCACCACATCTGCAGCCATGCCAGATGTAGGTTAAAATTTTCCTGGACAGGGCCTACATTCATGACATGGCTGAGCACGGCCAAATGGGGCGGCTAGCTAAGCTTAGCTTAGTTTAGCTCTTTTTTTTTTGTTGGTCTTTCTACATGTTTCTCTTTCTGTTGCTTTGTTTTGGTAAGAGCATGTTTTGGAACACAGAGAGAGAGAGAGAGAGAGAGAGAGAGAGAGAGAGAGAAAGAGAACGTGTGGAGAGCACAGAACAGTGATCTGGTGACAGATGCATAATAGAGGAGATGTTGAGATCTTATCACACGGTTCCATCAAACTGAAAATAAAAACACCACAACATAAAACACCATAAAAGGCCAATGTTAGGTTTACGCATCTCGATGAACTTGCGACCCATCTGTCCTAGTTTACAGTCAGTTTAAAGTAAGGCTTGAATTTGAGTGCAGAGTGGGAGTGGGGCTGGGGTGGGGGTGGGGGTGGGGTAGGCCAGAGGGACTGGGTTACTCCTGCAGGCAGACTGGCAAGGGAACATGCTGTACACACCACTGCCGCTGTCAACGAGGCAGAGTGGCACGACCAGGTGGGAGGTGTGAAGACCACACTCTGACACGAGGACTATTCTCTCTCCCCACCCCCTATCTCACACACACACACACACACACACACAAACACATACAAACCAACAGACACACACACACACACATACACAAGTACACATACAAGCACACACACACAGACATGTTCCACCACTACACAGAATACTGATAACATGCAGAGTGCGTAAGTGAGAAAACCTGCACAGGGCCTCACAGCAGTTGCAGCACCATCCAGCCACCACTGAGCAACAACTTGCTTATACGTTGCGGTCAGTGGAGAGGAGGTGTGTGGCAGGAAGGCAGGGATGGGCAGTGGCTCATCATCCTTTTTTGTTATGACTGCATTAGTAGGTCCTGCTGGGTCAGGGCATGCAGCCTAACGCTGCTCGCGTGAGATGCCACACGAGGTTAGCACATCAGACTGAAGTGGCAATTAGCGTGGTGGCAAACGCAGAGATCAATGCGGATTTCATTAGCTCTTTCATTAGCTCTTTCATTAGCTCTTTCATTAGCTCTTATTAACACACTGGCTAGCAGCGTCCCTTTTGTCTGTGGGACCTCGGGGTGATAATGCTAAATCACTGGGTGATTCATGTGACGCATATGATTTGGCAGGAGAGCTTCCTTATCACTTGGTGCTGTTCATCAGGTCACACACACAATTGTTAAGATGAACAGCGTGTGACCGTGTTATCAGGCCTTGTGCTGGTGAGGCCTTTGAATGCTCATTCAAATGAAGGTAAAGTGGAAATCTCCTTGCTTCCTTCTCGCAAGCCACAAAGCAATTTGTGACCCTGAACATGTGTCATTCTGTGTCACTGTACATGGGCTTTTTGGGTCAGCCATTCATTTGAAATAGCTGGGAGGTCAGCCTGCTGCTTGGAGCTCTGTGAGTAGCTGCCACAGCTCACACACACACACACACACACACACACACACATACACACACACACACGGAGAGGGCAGGTCAGCAACTGTAACTGTTGTCCAAGCTCACTCTCGTTGCTCACAAGGGACGTTACTCACCCGTTCCAAGTCTTTAAAATCTTCGTCCAGTTTGGTTCCCTCTGCACCACCCACCTTCTCACTCACCATCTGCACAGGGGGGACAGAGAGAGAGAGAGAGAGAGAAAGAAAGAAAAAGAAAGAGAGGGAACGGAGTGTTATGGGCAGGGCTGGGACAGAGTAGCCATGACTTGGCACACAAGATACAATCAAATTTTATTGTCACATGCATATGGTTACTGAGTGTAAAAAATGCAGTGAAATCGTGTCCATTTCTCAGCCTGTTCGTGTGGAGGCACAGTGCATATAGTGCACACAGTGCATAGGGGAGGTGGCTAAGTGCTGCATTCAGATTGCATTCAGCAATCAGAATGCAATAACAGGTCTAGCTAACATACGGTGTTAAAACGGTATCAATAAAGACATCTTCGCCTCTTCCAGTTGACATGCCACAGCTGCAGACAGACATGCACACAGCCCTTCCCCTCAATAACAGCTGAACACATGGAACACTAGTCTAGTTGATGTTTATAACACTGAATTCGCTGAACACAGCAAGTAGCCTACTGCTGTAGAGAAGGCTTTGCAACCACTTCTAGTCAAAAATGCCTCCTCATTATTTGGCTTGCCATCCATCCTGACGTACTGAAATGGTACTGAGGGTTTCCTCTGTATCAGTGTTGAGTTTTAAATTTTCATGTCATGACAACCCTACTGGTTAGAAAAAAACATTCAATCTCAGATACTAGATAGCTGAAACCCAAATGAGCTGAAATAGAATGGATGGCCTTCTGGGGGCCTGCAAATGCTGACTAGCCAAGGATCAAGACGTTTATTTGTCATATATATGAATGTTAGACATTTAGTGAAATTGCATAAATTAGAGTATTAGCTCAATAAAAGAGAAAAAGAAAGATACAGCAAAAGCAGAACCATAGGCATTAGTCCATTTCAGATCGGATCCATGTGGCTTACGGACCCAGACGTGGTTAGTCAGTTTGAATCAAGCACCTTCCACAGACCGTGGCTGCTTTAAAGTGTAGGCTATCATCTTCAGCCAAGGTGGTAATGGAGATGGCATCACTTGGCCCACCCATGTGAGAATGGAAACCACCACACGGCCAAATGACCGGAGGCCGGGCGTTTTCCTCCAAAGCTGGTCAGCGGAACGTAGGCGTCCGCAGGCACAGGGGGAGACAAGTGTCCCTGCCACCTGTACCGTCCCTGCCACCAGCCCAGATTACTCTGATAACAGTGTGTTTGGTCACAGAGCTGTCACACAGAGCTCTGATGAGTACAAAGGTGTTGAATTCGACATGACTCAAACACCCTCAACCGGGCTGCTCAGGGCTAAGGGTGGGAATTGATAGAATTCAATGTGAAACTTATCAGTCACATGGGGAGATATTATCTTTATGTTATAACAAGTGTTGTAAAGCAAATCACTGACTGCACCCTTAGTTCTCTTTCAAGTCTACGCAGGCTTTCATTATTAGCACATAGGCCTATAATGTAGCCTACACTCCAGTAACCATATTTGCTTATTAGAATTAGAATGTAGAATTAGAATTAGAATGTAGAACTGCCCACTGACCATGGTGTGAACACATGCTAGTATAGTACTGACAGGGGAAACTAATACGGTCAGGGTAATACAATGCCAGTTAATTGAAGGATGTGATTCTTGGTTTACTTGATTCCCGGTTCTGGATTTCCACCTATACTTGATAGTTAGTCAGCTCCTGAAGAAAGGGACAGTTTTTTGGAGGACAGGAAAGGGGCTGATGACAACTGTTATCTGCTAGATCGCGCAAGTCATCTGATATTTTACTTCCTCAATGACTTCAGTTTTATAGCTCATATCCTCAGTGACCCTGATGGTTAGATCACTGGTTGATCATGAACTGGCTGCCATGGATTGTGGCCTGGTTGACTACATTCAATTTCCTGTCATTTCTCCACACAAGACAGAGGAGAGCTGTACACACGCCATGCCTTGACCACCGCTGGCAAAAGCACTTTATGAGCTTTACCAATGATGGACCAAACCAGACATATGTCAAGCATGTGTACACATACAATGAGCCTGCAAGCAGTAGACGGTAGCTTGAGAATGGACGAATTGAACCCTGATGCAACACAGCTCTCAATGTCTTAAGGGCCTAAATGACTACACCCACGTGCATGAACATGTACAGGTGACACGCGCAGACACGCACGCACACACACACACACGTGCACAGACACACACAAACATGTTCGCACTACAACTGTTTATGACAGGAAGGCAACAGAGGAGGGGAAAGAAACACCTAACTCTTCTAACAACTTGACATGTAGGCTAATGACTACATTAAGTGACCTTTACATGACATACAATAAAACAGGTTTTGCAATGAATGACAGGTTACTTCTTTAGGTGAACAAATTTGACTATTTTATCTGTGAAGGGAAGTCAACTTTGACCCTTGGGACAAGGTTGGTGCTGAGAGAACATGAAGTCTAAAAACCACCTGGGCAATTCCAGCATTGTGGATGAGCATTAATATCAATTGAATATTTATTCAAATTCCAAAAAACTATAATTCTCATGTAATACGGAGCAAAGCCTCAAATTGTATAGTCATTTTCTCATAAAATCAAGTGGCACTTTATTGGTGTTATGGATGCGACACAAATTGCCCCCTTTCAACCGCAACTGGCAGCCCACCTGCCAACGTCATGAGAAATGAATGGAGTTCATCTGAGACTAGTGGCATCTATTGAGTAATTCTCCTTCTTGCTATCTTGCACAGCAGAACCAAAAGGAAACCAGAGCCCACAAGATCACTTTAAGCGTGGCAACTTCCCCACCTGTGGACAATAGAGTTGCCACCTCCTCAGACACGGGATCTGCCCTGCCGTTGATCATTGGTGGAGCACAAGGCTACGGTTACTCTGTGCTAAGCCTGACCAGCTTATACTTTTCACACACACACACACACACACACACACACACACACACACACACACACACACCACACACACACACACACACACACCACAGTGGCTTCCGAACCAGTGCTTTTTTCACTCTGAAGACGAGTGAGGAAAGTATACCTTCCAAACTCCATACTCGCCCCCCCTGATGTGTACTGTCTGGATGCATAGGCCTAACTCACACATACCCAGCATTTCCAGGCCAAAAAGGCATTTCTGCTATACAGTAACAAAAAGTATATGTAAACCTTTGAAATTTGTGCATGCTGGGTGGCCATTGCAAAACAGTCTAAATGTGAGAATACCCATGATGCTTTGCACTGCATTCAAAAGTTTTGGAGTGCATTCCTCAGGTGGCCTTTACATTCAAACTGCAATGTTAAAAGCTGGAATAAGGGACTTTGTCTGAACACGCTGAGCCACGGCTATGACTTAACCATCCAGGGAATCCTAGGCTCGTGTAAATGCCGTGAGCAGTTCTCCCTCACAGACAGCGAGACACACACACACACGATAAAAACAACATCTGCAACAGCCAAGAAAAGACAGCATCACAGGCATCAAAGAGAGTGGTGGCAGATTCAAACGGATATGAACCGCATCTCAGCCGGGTCCATCACACACTCTCCCGCTATTTGGGGACATAATAAAGTTTGCAACCACTATGCTGACCGTTGCATGTGTTTCTCTCCTCTGAAGCAATGTTCATTTGAACAGTGACAGCATTTTACGTGCTTTTCAAGTGACATCAGCGAATTTGTTAATTTAAAACACATGCCTCTTTTATGGAGGGGAACTCAGGATACACACACACACACACACACACACACACACACACACACACACCACACACACACACACACACACAAACACAGTGCAGCAGTTTTTTCCCCTTCGTGTTTTTCCTCTCTCCACTTTTTCTTTTCTTTTTTTTTTCCTTGAGATTTTTTCTAGGTCATCCTAAGCGTAACAGTTCTGAAGTACCCCCCCCCCCACTCCCCGCTCAAGGCAAACCACTTCCTTTCCTGTGAGAGACAGCATAATACCTCCACAGTACATTCTTAAGGAGTGGTGGTCACTCCCCCCCAAAAATGTACAAACGAACATTACAGTAACAACTGTCTAATGGTCTAGGCTTGGTCTAGTCCTTGGTCAGCATCAACGCAAACCTAAACCAAAGTGTGTGTGTGTGTGTGTGTGTGTGTGCGGTTGGGGGGTACTCAAAACATTGTGTAGTCACTCCCTAAAATGTTCAAATGAACAGCACAAACTGCCAACACTGCAGCGCTACACCAAAAGAAACAGACCAGCTGTTTGCCTTGCATTCACTACCCGTGTTCATAACAGTGTGCTTTTTGCTCCTGTTGTGAACAGAGATGTTAAGGCCAGAGGCAGTGATCTTCACTACCCTGGGGGCCTTTCAGCAATTAGCCCATAAGCCTAGCGAGATGTGTATGATACACTCCACTGTACACACAAGGGGTTTCACTTCACACAGCCAGCGAAGAATGGCTGTTTGTATATCCATGACGAAAGCAACAGTCAGGGCACGGAAAGGACATTAATTATTAAAGACTTTTCTTCTGTCTCTTTCTTTCTTGCACTCCAGATCCCTCGCCACGAGAACTGAAGCATATCATCCAAATGGCTTCAGCTCATGGGTGGGTGCTGCCTGCCATTTGATAAAGTCAGGGTTATAAACTTTGGCGGACATGAGGCAAACATGATACACAAACAGCTCAGCGGTCATAGGTAAAACCAATCCAAATACAACTTCTTTCCCATATGGTCAGAAGCAGTGATCAAAATTAACTTTTTGAAATGTCAATATCTACCAACCAATGATGGATAAAGTCAAATATTTAAATTCATCAGCCTTTCAATACTAACCCAGCATTTTTTGGCAGAGATCTACCAGCCATCTTCAAAATTCACCAGCATTTGGCTGGTGGCTGATACCAGTTTTGATCTCTGGTCAGAGGGTAAAACAGGCCTCATGGAATGCATGCTATTGTCAAGTAAAAGGCAAAACCCAACACATTGGGTGCGCCATATGCCAGTCTCTGAGCAGTTAAAACTATTGTTTGCTTTTGGGTGAACATTAACAAAAAGTCAGCGGACAGAGAGAAAGAGTGTTTTCGGGCAGAGGAGGGCCATGCTGAATGGGTATGAATGGGTTTTTCACAACTTCACAGCAACTGAAAGAGCATGAAGTCACTATGACACAAGCTAACGCACTTGCATACGTCGGAGAGGAGGAAAGGCACAAGAGCTGAGAACTTCTACACTGAAGAATAGGGGGATTGTGATGAGTGGAGGAGCCGGCATGTCAGTGACTCAGATTCCTGCTCAGCACCACACATCAACTCCCCCGAGAGCGCTTACAATGCTCACAGGAAGACGTCTCTGTCAAACTGCTAATGTAATCCACATCGATGGCCGAACCCACTGAATCATTTCAGTGGACATACATCATACCAAGGTCAGTTGGCTAAAAAGAAGCAGTCAGTGATAAGAGTCAGCTGAGGTAACCCTTCCACAGGGGCTAAGGGGAGCAGGACCTGTTGTAATAGCAGGATTAACTTTTACGAGACAGTAAAGTCAAAAAAGCCAAAGCCTGCAGCATTCAGCAGCCCAAAGGGTAGCATAACCATGGCAACAGTGGCATGACACAAACGCTAGCTGGGGCACATTACCATATGTGACCTAGAAATTCATTAAAGACAGAATCACAAACAGCAATGGAATGCCAAGTGCCGTCTCAGCACTAACATTCCTTGCAATGTGCCCCCACAGAGAAACTCGTAGTATATAGGCTCACGCAAACACTAGTCTACAATAGGGAACATATGGAGATGTGTGACTGCGCACATATGTGAGCGAGTGTGCGTGTGGGTGGTGGGTTATGGAAAAAGGAAGAGGGCAAAAGCGTCTGTTGAATGTTTTTAACTTCATAGGCTTACCACTGAGCTTGATTCCTATCAATCAGAGGCCAATTTCACCAGAAAACTAAAAAAACTAATCTCTTCCTGAGTCACCAAGTTGACCTATTTGGTCTAAGTTAGGCAAGAAAATCTTGAACCAACAAACTATGTGTCAGAGTAGGAATGCAACTTTTCCTGGGAGTCTGCCTTGCTGGCTCTGACATCTTGTTTTTCTCTCGAGTATTGATTGTAGTGGTATGCTGGCATCAGTCCACAGCTGCACTGCAGTCCAATTACCCAGCAAACCAGCCAGGACCCTCATCCTTATGGCTTGCAGAGGGCTGAATACTTTACTGCATCGCGCTGCCCTCTATTTTCCCCAGTCAACTCACAGGCTCTCTCTCTTTCGCACACACTCTCACTCTCAGACCCTCAAGTCAGACTGACATGTTTCTTTCAATGCACCCCCCCCCCAACCACACACACACACACACTTTTATCTGCTCCCCTGGAATCTGGATGGGTTCCTGAGAGGAAGTTGGGCAAGAGAGCCCGCTGTCTTTCCTGCTGAGATCAGCACGAGAGAGAGAAAGAGCAGAGAGAGACCCCGCCTCATCGCCAGCACCCTCACATTAAAAAAGAGGCACAAGTCAGCTAAGCTCAAATAGGAAACATCCCTCTGTTTCTATACTCGTTGTGTGGGAATTGTGCATGTGGTGTAGTCTTGCTGAGTTCTACCTAAATCCTACAAAATATGTATGACAATAATGTTGTCAGATGTTGCAGGTTATTCACCTGTTATTAACAGACATAAATGATTGACTGCCTGCCATAAAGTTTGTTATGTAGGTCAAACATCTCACTCTAACTCTAACTTTGCATTCCATTGACAAAGGTTTTCATGGCATTATCAAGAGAGGAACAGACGCCTTTCTCTTCTGACTAAGGATCCTGACACACAGCCTTAAGTTGGATCAAAGGAAAAGTCGTTCAGGACAGCAATGAAAGTTAAAAAAACAAAACACCATGCACCACTTTTCTGCAAACTTTAAGATCACAAAATATTTGATACTATACGGTCACTGCCTCCTACAATGATCAAAACGGACGATTAAAACAAATACGAAAAACTTATATGCCTTTTCCGCATATTGAAGAAGCAACCATCCATTCCCGCAAACGTGGCAAATTCGGTTTAAAAGGTATATGAGGTAGTTTAGGTGAAGTCTGGCTAGAGTAGATGTAGTGCTGCATACAATGCTAACGCTACCCCCAAACAGAAGCTATCCAGAATAGCTGGTACTTAATTATTCTACACTATACCGTTAGCTCAATTTACTACATTTGAGAGAACACTTATCAGCAACTGTGGTTGGCCTCGATGAAACTCTCCCCCCGGTTGGAGCTTCTTAATGTTCGCTTATTATGTTAGAAAACAACACAGCATTATTTATTGCCGCCCCTCATCAAGAGACAATAATAAAAAGTAAAATATTGTTGTATTACAAGGAGTTTAACTTGTTTGCTAGAAATATAACGTACAACCATAAGAGGCTGCGAAGAGTCCAAACATTAGCCAACTAACTTTAACGTTAGCCATCGCCATACAAATTAACTCAAATTTCCAAGTCGTGCCCAAGTTTGTGCAAAGCGAAACAAGTCATCTCACGTCAAATCAAAACTCCTCAAAGCCTGTAATTATAATAGGATTGATAATTATAGACAAAAGATATGCAAGTCAATTGACATTACAAACACAACAATTCAAGTGGATAACTGCGTTATTAAAAATCCAGAGGGAAACGGGCAGTTAGCAGCTAGCTTTCTGGAATAACGTTAGAATCGACAGGGTAGCTGGCTAACGGATCTACTTTGACTAGCCTGGAGCATGCTAAGCTAACAAGACAACGTTAGCAGCCGACTAACTTAGAAATGAAGAAAGTTATGAACAAACCTGGCTTGCTTTATAAAACTGTTTCTTTAATCCCGCGACAGACATCTTGAGACTTTCCACACGTCTGTAGTTGTTACAATAAAATCAATTAAATATTAAATGATGATTAAATTTCTCATAGATTTCAGCTCCTGCGCCACTGCTGTCCGCAGCTTCCCCAGCAAGACATTACACTGCGTCTGATGGAAGCTAGTTAACGCTGTCCACGAATGCTTCGCGCTAGTAGCCATATGCGCATGAACTATGTGGAATCAAAGAGAGTGTATGTGTGTGTCTCATATCTGACATATGCATTGAAATTGAACTGAAACGTTTTGCCAAAGGCTAGGAAGCATATAACACTGACTTATAGAACTACTGAGTTAGTGCCTCACTCACCCCCTTTATGCGAATCAATCAGATTTGAACGACTGTCAGTAAATTGCACTAGTTTGCAAAATAACTAAATAAAAATCAGAACTCAATGCAATCTGTAATCTAAAGTATAACATTATGATAGTAGTCTAACCATATTTGTACAGAGACGTAAGGAAGATCTCAATTACATTACATTATAAAGTATAGCCATTCTTTTGTTAAAATGATCAGCTGCTGGGGTGTCTGTCAGACTTTCCAATAATAACTTTCCACTAATGTGTGGAAATACCACTAATTTGATCTCTTGTGCTGTCTTTTTCTCTTATTTTTTTCTGTTACCTTTTCTTATTTTACAACACACCCTTGTCTAGGCCTATTTGTTTCAATTAATTTGCCTTTAATGGACATAATATCACATATTCCATCATATCATATTTCACCTTAAAACATGGTTCGTTAGACTTGTTTGGGGTTTTGATTATTCAAGTAGACACCTGTTCACTCTTTTTTGTTCTGTCAACAGTTTGTGGGTCTATGATAAAAGCTGAACCAGCGTAGGACCGGTGCTTGAAAATTCGACATTATGCTTATTTGACACGTATCCTGTCTGTCATGTTCGACTACAATAATATCTCTTACAACAATGTCCTTTCAAAACACATTGTGTGCAAGATAGCCTAAAACAGGATAATGTCTTTCGTGTCAGAGCCGTAGGTTTCATGTGGCTCTCCGGCTCCCTCAACCGTTGAAAAGTGGAATTGATAGTAATAGGCCTACTCTCGTTCCAAAGTCTCATGCAGGTGGCAGTATTACACTTTCTGTACTGTCAGAGGGGAGAGATGTTTAGTCTGTCATGGAGCTGTTTTTCATAGCAACCGCGTCACTTGTAGGCTGTTAGCAGACATGATGTGTGCATGTTTATATGAGGATACCGATGATGTATTCTGTAGGCTATTTGCAAATAACTCTTCTGTACCTAAACATTAACTTTATTTAGATATTGACTGGGCCTAATGTGATTGCATATTTGGCATCTAAAATTATAGACCTAGTCTACTTTCATAGTTTTTCAAGTGGGCAAATGTTTCTAGTTTTATTCATGAACACAACATATTTTATTTACTGGTATAATAATCAAGTTGCTCAGTCCTTTATGCATGTATTCAGGGGCACACACATTAAAAGGCAGGTCAATTGGCCTCGTTCACTTGACCCGTATACTCTGAAAAACACCCATGAACTTGGCCCCATGGTCAGAGGATGTCAGTGCCTCAAAACATGCCCCCTACTCACAAAGCACTTCATGATGGCTTGAACGTGGCCATGTGGGATAAGAGAGGCTAAGGTCTAAGGGAACCTAACCTGCTGTAGCTTGGAAGCAGGTCGACATACATGAAAGCTGGGAGAGCTCAACTGGGTCCCTGGTCTTTTCTCTTAATCTGTTTCTTTGATGAATGCAATGACCTTGCTTGCCATCTCAGACTCATTTGATTATTCTCACTAATCCGATTCATTTAGGTTACCTTCTCTGTACATTGTGGACCTCTGTACAATGCGCCACAGAGAAATGTATCTTTTGTCAATAGCTCACTCATAAATTATTAAATCTTTGTCATGCTTTAATTAGTAGCATGTGGGCAGAGACTGTGTAAGCTAAAATGCTTATCTGCAGGAGATAAAATAACTTTGTTCCTGGAGGCCCCATTTCTGCATTTCATCATCCCGACCCTCACAGAGACGCCATGCAGGCCCCACAACCCAAGCCTCTGAAACATCACCTGAGACTAATTTAGAGAGGATTTCAAAGAAAACATTCTAGCCAGAGGAAAATCTCCAGAAAACCCAAAGTGAAAACCAACTTCTCATAAACTGAATAGAAAAATGCTCTCAGATTATTATTTTTTCTGTAAAAGATCTTTATTACATTCTTAAATCCACATATCGGGATCCCCATTGTACAACAATACCACTTAAAACATGTTTTTAACATCTTATAATTTGTTTTTAAAGTCATAAATTATATTTATTAAAATCTACATGTGATTTTAATAATCTCAAATAAAATGAAAGCATGACAGACAAGGGATCAAAACAGGGACAAATTAAATCCAGCACTTTAGCTCCTAACACTTGCTGAGACTCAGCAGTCTGGTAGCTGAAGCACTTGATGTTACTTAACCCAAGCGAAAAAGACTCTTCTTTTTAAAAAATCTCAAAATAAAAAATAGAATTATAGCTCTCCAAGACAAAATGAGAACACTACATCAGTGAGGGAAAAAAACACAGAAAATGACAGAAGTGAAGGAACAAATGATCACAACAAAAAACCCAATACAAGATTCAGAGATTAAAACCCACTGTGTGTGTTACACACACACAATGAATATTTTATATACTTATATTTTAGATCCTATAAACTTCTACGCTTTCAGGCTCAAACGTCCTGCAATTATATTGATATCAGAGAGGGGTAAAGTCTTTGATACTTCGATGATTAACATTCACGAAAACATCTACTGTACACAGTGATCAAGGTTTAAGGACTTCTATTCGGTGCAAGGTGTCTTGCTAGGCTAACTGAAGAAGACACTTTTTTTTTCGAGCCCAGCTATCTCCCTGAGTGACTGCGAGTGTTAATGTAACTGCACGCACCATTCATCAACTGCTTCCACGGACAGGGGAAAGAAAATGTGGCAGTTTCTTTTTGTTGTTTTAGTTTTCTTTTAAAATCATGGCTGCAAATTACACTTCACAACATACAATGCAATCAGAATCTCTAGACTCTTAACAAAGCTTGTACACTGTTACAGTCTTACACTGCCTTTTGCAAATCCACTGAAGTCAGTTACTGCTTGACTGGTGTCGACGTGGGGTGTCTGGGATGACTTAACGGTTTGCCTGCTGGAGTGCTTATGGAGCCAGAGAGGCCTCCTTTTTGACAAGAGGCTTTTTTTTTAATGTGGAGAAACTAACTAAGAAGACTGGTTATTGCACAGTCCCATAATTATGACACTGTTTTGAGCACCCAGAAAAACAAAAATGAATATATAAACTCTCATCAAGTTCATCAAGACAAAAACATACAGTAATGGAGAACAGCACTGTTCCAGCAGTGCAATCTGTGAAGCGTTTGCAGTACTTTCAAAAAGCAAGACAGAAAAAAAAATCCAAGTATAATTGCTATCTTCAGTTTTTGTTTATTGACACAACGAAAAAGTTTTTTTTTGTACTGTAATCTGGCCCCAAGCTTCATCTGAATCTCCCCTCAGAGGGCCTGGTCGTTACAAAGTCTTTTCCTGCCACACCAAAATCTCTCAGTTAAGAGATATGCATCTGCAGCTCTCTTTTGCAGGACTTTTCCTGTTAGTCTGCACGGACGCCAAGAACACTCAAGTAAGCCAGATCGAAAGGCCAGACTTTTAAAAACACTGTACAATGTGGACAAGTACTGCAAGACCAGAAAAAAATATCTGATAAAACCCTTCTAATCTAGAGCTTTAACAAACTGTGGAAAAATACATCTGCATAAAATAGATTTGTTTCTTTTTCTCTGTCCTTTGGTAGCTATGTAAAATATGATCTCTATATTAACCTAAAGACGTTAATCCCTAACTCAGGGGGGTAGCTGATGGCTCTGTCAACCCTTAGTTGCGCCATAATGTGAAGAAAAGTTAATGGGTGTCTGATCGGAAGATTGGGTGACAAAAGAAAGGTGAATTCACAACATGAACACAATGCTGACCCTGAATCGCATTAGTGCTTTCATACATAAAGCAAAAAGAAAACAAAAACACAGGATTAACACACGCGTGAGAAAAAGAGAGAGAGTATGACAGCACACCTTCTCAAAGCCAGTCCTACAACTCGCTTTTCTTTCTTGTTCTCTTCTCTTCCCGTTCTCCTTTTCTCTCTCTCTGTGTCTGTCTCTCTGTCTGTTTCTCTCTCCCATCACCCAAGTTCAAAGTGTCCGGCTGCATTCACTGCTGTCTGGGCAGTCTGGGCATTGCTTTTTCCCATCCCACAGCCTTTGCTTGACTGGGGATTCATGCTGCACTTCTTGGCTGGGGTGAAGGGGGCTGAGGGGGAGGAGGAGGAGGAGCAGAGGGTGGGGTGGGGTGGCCCAACATTCCAGTTTCTCCGATCCTCTGCTCCGGAATGCTCTTTTCCAGCTGAAGCCTGCCCTGCACCCCTCTGTCCGTCTCTCTCTCTCTCTCTCTATCTCTCTCTCTCTCTCCGAGGTAGAGCCCCCACCAAAGTCCTGTATTAGTCCGTGACTGTGAGTTGCAATTTGCGACACTTCCAGAGGGGCCTATCAGCAGCAAGACCTGAGCGAGGTGAGGGACCAATCAAAAAGGTCTCGTCGAAGTCTTAAATCTGTGGCAGGGGCGATGGTGGAGACAGTCGTGTGTGTGTGTGTGTGTGTGTGTGTGTGCGTGTAAGAGGGAGGCCTTGTGTCACTAAGTGCTCTTTCATCTGCCTAAGGAATTAAATTTTATCCACCTGTCAAATTTTAACATTCCAATCATTTCCCAGCTTCTATTCTGTTCTCAGGCTTTCTGTTTAACAGGGGGATAAGGACATTCACACTGGTTTTCTATTCTATCTAAATCCTTCTCATTTTGACACTATATATTCTATAAACATATATATCTCTATATAAATCGATCCCTCTCTTTCTACATATATTTGCATTTAATTTTCTGTAAAATTTCAAACTAAAGTAAGTGTATTTACAAATTAACACAACATTAAAAAAATAGTTGTTTTACTCTAGTCTCTCACTCTCTCTCTCACACTGTCCAAGTGGCATTTGAAAGGGAAAAGGAAGTGGGACTGAGGTTATTGATTGCATTTGAAAAAAAAAAAAAAGAAAACAAAAACAAATTAGAAAAAGAAAAAAAACAAAAGCTTAAAAACACTGGTTATGTGACTGTGCATGGAAACATGCATCATAAGTGCTTTTCTTAGTGTTGGATGTGCAAGAACTTGGGCCGGCGTGTGTCCTGACCCTGAGTCACTTACAGTGATTAACACACTATGAAGCTTTTTTTTGTAAGAGACAGATGCCATACACCTGTACTACATGGTTTTAGTTTGATCTTGGTCCCTTTCAACTGTTTGTTCATAAGGATGTGAAAAATGCTCAGTGTGAGTACGCCTGAGGGTGCATGAATTAAAACCAAACCAGGTGTTTAAAAACTCAAAATCTTCCTGGGCTGGTGGAACAGACTGTGTGACGATCTGGTACTGTGCTGCATGTCGGCTTGGTACATTCAGTATAATCTGAACTAGCATAGGGGACAGAAAACAAGAGGTGTATAGTCCTATAGGACTATCTCAGAGATGTGAGATTTAACATAATAAAACCTCCAAAATCCGGTACACAAAACAAAGATAACATTAGATAACAAGCACAGTACTAGTGTTTTGGAACTGGTGAGAACAGTGATAGACCTGCTCATGATGCAGTGCAAGTTAGACTCTGGACAGGAGGTCAGACATGTGAGGGGCAGGGTGTGGGTGTGTGTGTGTGTGTGTGTGTGTGTGTGTGTGTTGCAGGGGGGTTGTTAGTGTATCCCAAAGTGTTCTGTGCAGGATTGTCGTTGAGCTGCTGGTTGCTTTCAGCCACTTTCTTCTGACTTTCCCCCCCCCTCTCTCTATGCCTCTGTCCCTAAACATCTGTCAGTCTATTTGTCTGTCTGTCAGTCTCTCTAGGCCTTGCGTGAGGCTCTAGCCCTCTGTGGAGTCAGGGAAGTTGATTTCGCTGCAGAAGACCTCCCGGTAGAGAGGCGGGAAGTTGTAGGCTGTCTCTGGGTGAAGCAGGCGGAAGAACTCCAGCTTGTCGATGTGGAGGTTGCAGATGGACTTCATCATGGGCAACTTGGCCACCATCTGCACGGGGTTGGAGAAGGGGGTGAAAAGGGAATCAGAAACTTGGTCATTTGACTCTCCTCCATCCATCAAACTCTAACTTCACAAAAATGTGACTCATTGCAAAGTTCAGATCAGCTGTTGCATCACTGCATCAAGCTGTGTGATGATTATTTTCACAGACATTCTGCAAATGTTTCTTAGAGAGGAGAAAGAAAGAGAAAATAAGAACCCCAAAGCTACCTTTGTCAGTTTCTCCTCTGAAGCGCCACTTCTGTTGAGACTGTGTTGCAGAGCCAGGTAGACTTTCTCTTGAAGCTTCTGCACCTGTTGCATGTCTGTCAGCCACAACCGGTCTGCCAAGAAGAGACAGGCCCGGAAGAAAGAGAGAGAGAGAGAGAAATACAGCGAAAGAGAATAGTCAGCCATCTTTTCCATCTTCAATAGCTGGGTATGAGGCAGACAGCTTGTACGCATTAGGGTGCATTTTTGGAATAGTCACCTGGGGATAGGAGCACGGCAGCACTGAACAATGCCATCTCCTCATCACTAAGCTGGAGGCGACTGAAGCCCTTGGCCAGTTCGTACACAGCATTTACAAGATCATCACAGCCTGAAGGAAGAGCACACAAGAGACGCACAAAAGCCACATTTAATACTCTCGTCCCCCTGCATTTTTCGCCACAGTGAAAAACCATGACAAAAAAAAACAGCGGCTGATGTGTGCTAGTAAGCACTTGTTTATGTCGCTGTGTGCTTTGGTGGGTGGGGTTGTGTCTGTGTGAAACTGCATAAAGCCTCACCTAAAGCTTTGAAAAGCTGAGCACTGGCAAACTTGCCGTCGAAGAGCAGTGTGTTGTGGACAGGGTTGTAGGCACGGCACATACGAATCAGAAGAACATCCAGGCAGCCTGCAAAAGAAATAATGTGGATAGAGAAAGAGGGAGGGAGCAGGAAGAGAAAGACAGAACAGGGAAAAAGATGGGGATAGAGAGATCAAGTAGAAGTGTGAAAAGATAGCAGAGAAAAGAAGAGATGGAGGGACAGAGAAAAACAGGATGAGAGTTTGTAAAAAATATGAACTGCAGCTCTTTACCACACACTCTCTCTCCTCACACAAACCACACGATGATCTCTCAACGTGTGAAGCCTGACCACAAGACCACAAGAAAAACACCCTCCCCACATCACAGCCCAGCAGACTCCCACACAGATCCAGGCCAGAGCAGCGCTATATCCGCATTTCCAGACACTGACCTGCCTTCAGAAGTATGATCTGGTCGTTCTGGCAGAGGTCCATGAATCCAGTGAGGCGTTTGGCGAACTCTACCACGTACTTGATGGCGTTAGTGATGTGGATGGCGCACTGCTGCCACATCACATCCACGGGCTAGAAGGGCAGAGAGAAGCCAGTGACCCCATTGCAATGCTGGGTAATGCAGTTTATTAAATCCTGAACCTAGTGAGCCCAGTGGCATGTTGGGTAATGTAGTTCACTGAGAAGTGAACGCTGTACTGTTGCTGTGAAAAGAGCGTGTAGGATATGCAGGCACCTTGTTCTGGTAGCAGCGCGTCTCCTCTGCGTTGTAGGAGGTCCAGGCGAGCCTCTTCAGCTCCTCTACGCTGTACTGACTGGTCTCCATGTGGGACTTCACAACGTTTTGGGTGATGCGTTCTACTACAACAACAGAAAAGAGAAGATGAACAATAGATCCTGCCAAATCATGTGACTCTCAATTTCAACAGATATAATAGAACAGGGCAACACTGCAATTCAATTGTAACTAAACCCTAATTATACAACCAAAAAGCTGGATCAACTCCACAAAGTTACAATGGTATCAGACCAGTAGAAGTAATTTGATACTCCTTTTCCACAAAGCTAGACAAAGCTCTAGTTATTTGGGTGTTCAAGTGTGTCAACACTGCCATTTATCAAACTAGTCCAGTAGCCGTGGGGTAAAGTCAAAAATGGTTTGACTGAATGCCTTTCACAATCACTGAAAGTGAAGAAGCAGGAACGAGCCAGCACTGAAGTTTTGCCTGATTAGAGTCCCACCTCAGGGCCAATGGCTTGTTCTCAACCAAAGCAACCAAGTGACTTCACGACTGCTGACAAGCAAGTCATAAATGATCAAATGCATGCAGTCATGATGCAAACATGACCTTAAATTATGTTATATTGCTTTAGGCAGTGTCAGGGCAGCCTGACAACATTTGCCTGGTTTAGTTGCATGTGCATTTGCTGAACTGAAGGTGGACGTGTGTGTGTGTGTGTGTGTGTGTGTGTGTGTTTGTCTGCGTGTGTGAGTAGAAGCAAGTGTGTGTCAGCGACGTCTCACCTATCTCCATCATGGAGCATCCATCGGAAGAGCCATTGAGCAGTGTATGTGTGAAAAGGTTGGTGCTGTTAAGCAGCTGGTACTCCTGTTTGATGTGTATGTTGTTGTTGTCTCTTCCTCCTCCTCCTCCTCCTCCATCGCTGAACTCATGCCCGCTTTGATCGGGTGAACTCTGTGAGGAACTGTGGGAGCTGCTGCCCCCGCTGCCCCCGAGCAGATCCATGCTGCAGTAGTTGCCCCCGCCTGCCGCCCCGCCCTCGGGCGTGAGGGGCAGGTCGAAGAGCAGGTTGTCGGGCAGGTCGGTGATGTCGTCCAGATCGCTGAGCGCGGCACTGGAGCCGCGGCTGTAGGTTCGCGTGGTGTGGCTGCTGCCGAGGGCGCCCATGCCATCTCCAACCCCGTTGTCATCAGCGGGCACCCGGGAGCCCACCATGCCCAGATTGCCGTTGGCGGGCACAGCTGAACCACGGTCCTGGGACTGCTGGTGCTTCTGCACCTCGGCGTACAGGCTGTCACGCTGCTTCTTGGACATGCGGCCAAACTTGACCGCTGTGTGGGGGAGAGACAGGAAAGAGGAAAGGGATTAAGGACGAGAGGTAGAAGCAGACAGATAGATAGACAGATAGAGAGAGAGAGATGTAATTAATATCTATTGTAGGTGTAAAACTCTTGTTTCCTTGATGATAATTACTGTGGTTTTACTATCCTCCTCCACTCCCTTACTGCTGTATTCTTTTATGTAAAACTCATAACAATAATATCACAAACTCTACAACACTAAGGCACAACTGTACAATACTGTACAACTGAATCAAATTAAATATAACTGAATGGAACTAAACTGAATTGGACTGAAACGAGAGACATTTGAGGTGAACATGTATGACCATAGGTGCAGGTTAATAAACCAGAGCACAATATTCAACTTAAAGCATCTTTTCAGGGACTCCCCAAGCCCAATCCCAGATGTTCATTTTACTATAGGAAAATCCCACCCCCTCCCAAACACACATACACACACTTACAAACACACTCACACACAACATGCCTTAGCTGTAGGCAAAGTGTGTCCTGTGATATGCCGCCTGGCAGATTCACTCACCGTCACGACTCATGCCAAGAGCCAAGCACTTCTGCAGGCGGCAATGCTGGCAGCGGTTACGGTTGGTGCGGTCTATCTGGCAGTTTCTTTGTCGTGAGCATGAGTACATCGCATTATTCTGTTGACTGCGTCGAAAGAATCCCTGCAGGGACACCAGGAAGAAAAGTGCAAGGGAAAGAGAGAGAAAAAGAGAGAGAAAGAAAGAGAGAGAGGACAGATAGAGAGAGAGGACAGATAGATGACAACATGTCGTTCGTTAAGGCTTAGTGCATCTAAAGTTTGCAAAACAAAACAACAGAGGTGAAAACCCCAATAAGCACAGAGTACAACATGCATTTAGCTTTCGGCTCACCTTGCAGCCTTCGCAGGTGATGACCCCATAGTGGATCCCTGAAGATTTGTCCCCACATATTTTGCAAGGGATGACTTCAATTTGAGCTGTGAAGGAGAACAGTCACATAATCAGTTTTCTTTCCCCATTTCCACTTTCCACGAATGCACACTGCACATCCATAAAAATGACAGTACATTTGATTATACAGAGGAGTCAGAACAACAATTCTTAACAAGCAGCAATTTTAGGGATCAGGAACCGCTTTAAACATTGATCCTTGGCCTGCAGAAATTCAATTATCTGCTGGTAAGTGGGACACTCTTGTGCCTGAGGACTTCAATGTGATAGTGCCACTGGAAACATTGTGCAAGTGGTGTAGGCCTCAAACACACACTTCCACGAAGAACAAAAATACTTGCAAGGCTGATTATGTGCAACCCAATACAAACAATAGAAACACTTTACCCTGATAACTGTTACATTTTGGATGAATACAGTAACTATCTGTCTATTTCTCAGATTGAGATTGTGTGTTTGGGGTAAAACAGTGTGTGTGTGTGTGTGTGTGTGTTATTCAACATCCTCTTGCGCCATAGTGCCTACAGTGCCAGGAGAGAGATTTGAGATTTTTTTTTTTTTAAGTCAAACAGTGAAAGAAGTGTGTTGCTGTAGAACGGAAAACAGGGGGAGAAGAACAAGAATGAGGGAGGTTGAAAAACAAAAGAGAGATAAGACAAAAAAAAGTGAAACAAAAGAAACATATTAGTACACACAAGTGACAGAGAGAGAGGATCTGAGCCTTCCCTGTGTGGAACAGGCTGTTCTTTTCATTAGAGTGTTTATCTAAGTAGCAGAGGCCGGCTCTGTCCCGGAATAGCAGGTCAATTGCATTAGCTGCTCGCCTAAGGTTATGAAGTTTCAGCTGCCCCCACCATCCCCTCAGAGGTGAACGTGAACAGCAGACACACCGCTAGAGGTTTTCAAAAGACAGATAGAAGAAGATAAAATGTCTTTTCAGGTGTATCAGTACCCTCATTTCGTGATTATTAACCGAGGTTAAAACACTGATTTTGAAAAACTGTAATTATCTATGAGGTTAGTACATAGGTGAGGGGTACAAATGGGAATGCATTTCTTTTCATCTTTCTGCTTTAGTAGTAAATGATGTAGTAAACTGAGGTTAATATATGGGTGGGGTTCATATACAGGTGAGGCTTTGTTTTTACTTTGTTTGCATAAAACACTGACCTGTCATTTATACATGGTGCAGCTTATATTCAAGAAATTACTGTATGTGTGTGCATCTGTGTGTGTGTGTGTGTGTGTGTGCGTGTGCGTGTGTTTGCCACGTCCCTTCAGTTCGTTCTCTTTCCCTCTCTCTCTGTGTGTTAGACTCTGCACTGTGACGCAGGGTGTTAGGTAACCTCGCTCATTTGCAGGGAGAGACTGAGAGCCTCCCTTCTGTGGGGCTAATCAAACATCATTTCACACCTAACCGACGGGCTAAGTGAGACTGCAGGCTGAGGAGTGCGTCACACACAGAGCAGAGGAAAGGAGCCACACTGTCACTAGCTAACACCCATGGAAACAGCCAGTGCCTTATCTAATAGGCCTCTCATTTCTGCAAATCAGGCGTAATCTGAACCGACAGTATTTTCAGGAGACACACAATGATGGCCTGCAAAACATAGCACTGAGAGCAATAAAATAAATAAAAAGCACTCACACAAATAAATCTAAATGCACCATGGAAAGAATGCCTCTCTTTCTCTCTCTCTCTCTCTCGCGCGCGCTCTCTCTCTTTCTCTCTCTCTCCCCGTTCTGTGCCCCCCACCCCCCACCCTTACAGTGTTATATAACTGCCGTCTGGCCGCATTCCATGAACATACTCATTCAGGGAAGGTCGCCCTAGCAACGCAGTGACGAGCTTGGTCTCAGCCCACCCCTCCCCCTGTCCCATTGGCCAAGAGGAGAGCGCCGCTGATGCTCAATCGCTGACTCACACGCCACTCAGCTGCGCGCCACCGTCAGGCTATGCGGATGAGCTGCTCTACTGACACACTTTCCCACTGAGGCGTTTGGGCCCCAGCCTCGCAAGGCCTGCTAATCAGATTTCTTCTTTCTTTTTTTCCCTCCCTCCCTCTCTCTCTCGCGCTCGCTCCTCTTTCTTCTTTGGCAGTACTTAAGGTGGAGCTACAAATCAAAAGAGAAACATTTTAATGGGCCACCATGTTGAAACTGTGGTCAAACAGCCATGACAAAAACCACACAAGACAAGTCGAGATTACTGTAAGAGAGTTTGTCAAAACCCATACAGGAGGTGCACAGACATGTCAGGGAACACTTATATTTGTAGGTACGTTTTTTTTTACATAATATCCAGGCTGGAAAAAAAAAACTTCAAGAAGAGAGCATTCAAAATGTCTACAGCATATTCTAAACTGACAACGTACATTACACTTGGTCTCAACAAGAGGCAACATGCCAAATATTTCACTGTAGTCGGTTTCAGCTGTCCGAGAGAACTCATAAAACTATTTTTAATCTAGTGCTCTCCAGAAGCATGTTCTGCTCCAAGCATGACCAGAGGCAGGCAGTAGAGCTTGCTGGTTGAGAAAGAGTTACTACATAACTCCCTCATGACTTCGGCTGAGGCCTGCATTTTTCGAGGGGCACCCTGCTCTCTACTTCAGCGAAAACAGGGGGAAAAGGGAGATCTTGTGTCTTCTCACACTTTCCATCTGACAACATCAATTTCATAAACCATTTTTTCCTTACACAGCCAGTAAGTACTTCAGACTAAGCTGTCTTAAAAACTGCAGTAGGCTACTCAGACAAGTTTATCCTGGATGAGTGACATAGGCAGCTGAAGTTGCTCTTGTGGTTAGAAAGCGAAGCGCTCTTGACCTTTTTTTTTTAACACAAACACAACATTTTATTTCCACTTCTTAAAAATCTCTTCCTCTCTCTAAGAATCTCAAGTACAGAGAAGCATGGGGAAAACTTAAGGGATAAAATTCTTGCTTCTCTGCCAAAGATATTACACAAACTTGTGAGAAATCGGCCTTAAGCAGAAGAAGTAGGCCTTTATTAAGAGCTGAGGATGTCTTACGTGTTAAAGCAGTGGCCAGCCTCTAACAAGCTGTAATTAAAGAGGGATTCATTAGAGGACTATGTTTATCAGGTGTAGTGCCACAGGTAATCTGCAGCTTCTTATCTCGCCTGAGTGACTGCTCCCAGTCCGTGTCAGTCAGTCAGTGTGTCAAACACTCCAAATCAGCAGATTCCCGCTCCAAGCTGTAAAAGGCCCACAGCAGGCAGAGACTTTGCCCTCTTATCACACCTGTTCAAACAACCCAGCACCACGTCCAAAGGTCCTGTTTACCTTGCACTTTGAATTTGCATAACATATTCAACCTGCATCTGCCAGAGAAAAGCTTTTTATCCCATGCAAAATGCACTATTGCTGTGCACAACGAATGCCTTCTGCAATGCACTTCACTTTTTTTATGACCACTGCCTGGACCTGTACTTTGCTCAGACAAGCTCTTAAGCTCTGTGTTTGCGAGTAACATCTAGTTCCTTTATCAGCTACCTGTTTTTACTAAACATTGCTGTGGACAATGATAACTTCCCTCCCTCTCCCCCTCTCTGTTGCGCTCACTGACCTACCTAGGGGCCTTGCCTGTACTGACACTGATCTGCGTCTCTTTAAAAATGCACAGCGCGGATTGGATTGAGTCATTCCAGTGGCTAACAGACAGCCAGCAAACTCACACAAGGTTAGAATAAGGAGGCTTTAACTACCTGAGTGGTCTCTAAAATTAGGCACCTCAGCCGGCATTGGACACACATAGTACATCACCAGAACCAGCAGATACAGTATCTGATTTACTATACAATCGATAAATAGATAGATAGATCATTTACCCCAAAGTAAATAAAGTGCCTAAAGGCTTCTGATGCAAAGAACATAAAAAACACTCGTGATACAGTAAGGATAGCAATAGAACTGTAGAATATCAGTCTATCCAACAGATTTCAGATGATGGATGGGTTAACAGCTAATTCTGCAAGTACTATTCATCAATACAATCATGTCACACAGTATGGCAAATAAAGTTTTAACTAATAGCTTCTATCACAAGCAAAATCCCTGTTTATACGTCACACAGTGCAAACTTCCCATGATGGCCTGAAGCCTATTCCAGAAAACAAACACATTAACAAGCATAATTTTTCTATCATTCCTACAACCGTCATGATTCTTGTCGAACCTTCATGTAGCCTATTAAGACAGTAAACAAACCACATGAATGGCATTTCCTAGAGCTGCCTGCCAAAATGGTCCAGTAATGCCAACAGATGTCTGGCACCTCTCTAAGAGGCATTCTGTGGACATGAGGCCACACAAGTCCATGCACTTGGCTCAAGTGCAATGTCTGAGACAGTCTTTACAACGCACATCCATTCAACAAGAGTGATTCTCACACCTACTACAGCATATACTTACTGTTTGTTCAATGTATAGGGAACTGATCATGCGAGACTAACCAACCACTTGTGCACATCTTTCAATAGGTCGTTTTTTCAACTCTGAGCTGTACAGTACTGTCCATCATTTCATACTATTTTGATCATGGACTTGGTTAATTTACACTCATACTAATTTGGTCCAATTTAGAGAAAAAAAAAGCACAAAAACAAGCACTAAAGAACAAAAGATGCAACAATGTCATAATAACTACTAATTTGTCAATTAATAATAATAGAATTACAAAAACGAATCTATATGAAAATGTCCTCTGGTAGGACAAGGCCTCTAGTAGGAGCAGAAAATGCCTTGCATTCTTGGTGTGGGGTCTACTGTAAATGTCGACAATATGTTCTCAGATAACTAAGACTAGAACAGATGTGTCTTTACAGAGTTGGAAATCAGTTATTGTGGGAGAAAAATATGTAAAAAACAGCGACAAAAAGAAAAAGAAATCACAACAGTGAACGACATTACATGGTCTTTGAATGACTGGCTTGCTACATTGCCAATACACCACTGCAGGCGCTGTTCTTCACAGACGAAGCGAGTGGCGTTACAGTCATACTTTTTGATTTTTTTATTTAAATAATTTTCAAACTTGCTTATGTTTATTTGTTTACTAAATCATTTCAATGATTATGACAAAAACATTTAATCACACAGTCTTCCCAGTTGTATCCCTAATGTACATGTTCGAATGGTGCTTTTTAATCCTCAATGACAGAACTAGGTCAATGGAACAGTAACTCTCCCTCTCCCTCACACTGTCGGCCATGCTGGGTAGCCGAAAACAACAACACGCACCCCGCACGCGATGCGGCCGCTAGTGCTACAATCTGACACCGTTCCTCCATGCGCACCCAAACCTTTTTACGCAGTCCGGGGAGAAGAACATATTGGTATGAATAACATGCCATCTCAATACCTGTTATTTAAACTTGGTATAAGTGCTCAGCGATCTTTACGTTGATTTGACAGTCACTCGTGCAAAGAGCAAGATAATTGCGTCCAACCTTCAAATGTCAAAAGTAACTGACTCCTAACAGCACTTCATAAATCTGCCCCAAAATGCCGTATTTTCGCGGAGAGGAATGACCTAACACTTCTCCCCGACTCTTACATAACGAAGTTCGCATGCTGGTGGTGACCGGTAACTACATCATAACAATTCGCCAGGATTCAAGTATCCTACTCTCTCATATCCTTCTACGCAAACACCAACGAGCCCGGGAAAAGTTTCCGATATTAGGTTATTACAAATGCTGAGAGGGTTTGGTGTCCAAGATTTACTGTAATATTTCACAAAACCAACGAACATATGTCAAATCTCATAGTCGACTGGCATTTTGCTGCGCTGACGTTAATCCTTCAGTAGTTATGCGCACTATCTAGCTAAATAACCTTACGCACTCGACACAATTTCCAGTTATAGTCACTCTTACATTGCAACAGTCGCTTACAATGGATATGATGACTTTATAAATTCATGACAAAAAATTAATTAATTTACATAATCTGTTTCGAACTTACCTCTCATGTTGCTGCTTTAGTATCTGCAAGTCATAGGACTCCAAAGCATGTGAATCGTGATAATTATAGATATCAGATTGAATTTTTATAGCTCCAAAAAGGAGCTGCGGATAAACATAAATGCAACTAATCCTCATATGTTTCCGAATATTTGTCCGAATAGCACAAACAAAGTGTCAAAGAAGAGTCAAAAAAATGTTGATCGGCTGTAACGATAATTCCGTTTCATCCGAAGAGAGCTACTTTTCAGACAAGCGACACTATACGCGGCAAGCAATAAAACAATGCACTCCTCTTCCCCACCTCTTTCTCTTCCCTTCCCTTCTACCTCTCCCTGGCTTTTCGCTCTAACCTACATTCGGCGCGTGGACTCTCACATGATCTCGCTCCGCCGGCCCGCCTCGTGCCCACAGCAGTTGCGCGCCCCCGTCCGCGCGCTTTAAGGAGGCTCTGCGAGCGTTCGCGTGTATGAGAAAGTGTGGCAGTGTGTCACCACAACAGCATCGTGGGAACTTTTCACGCTCTTTGGCTTTCGATGACTCCCAGGGCTTCCACTGATAAGCTATAAGAATTTGACAAATAGTCTGTAAACAAAAAAATCCATCGGCTTGAAATACTGACGTGGAGATGGCGACAGTCCACTTTGCTTTTTGACATAGGCCTATAGGTGGAATTTAGTGACATACGACGCCCTAATACAGAACAATTTATTAGAAAAATTACTTTGTATCATTTATAACTGTTAACTAAATGTTAGAAATACAGTGCTTCATTTTCGAATCAGCCTTTTCTTATACCATATGTCAGCTTTCCTCTCCCAGTCGCTTATGAATTCTCTTCACTTACCAAGACAGAATGTAACAGACCTAGTGTCAACATGCCATAGCAACTGGCGAGTTCCAACATGAATTTAAAGGTCTCTGTTTATTGGAAATAATGGGGAATAACTGGGCGTGGAGTTTATGATGCAGTCATTCTGATACAGTCAGATCATTAGTTATGTGTAAATTGTGTAACAGAATACTTACATTTTCTTATTCAGTGCACAGACAGACAAACAAAGTAACATTTATAGTAACACCCAAAATATAGGAAATTTCACACACACAACACAGAAATGTTCATCTTATAGGCTGTGAAATATGTGAATTACCTTCACCTTCAAGAAACTCGTGAAGACTCAGCTCTTCCAAGAATATCTCCTGGCGGAAATTTTGAGAATGCACTTAATAATTTAATTTCTCTACACTGTGTTACACTATTGCACTTTCAACTTAAAATAGTGCAGATTCTATGTTAGCAATATGCACTCCTTGTTAGTTCTTTCATTGTGCTGTAGCTTGAATGTTATCCTCTTTTGTAAGTTGCTTTGGATAAAAGCGTCTGCTAAATGCCTAAATGTAAATGTAAATGTAAATGAATTACAAAGGTGCCAGAATTATTTCATTGAATAGGCGATATCAAAATTTAAATTCTACATTTATATTTACCTGAGTTTGTATAATCTCTGGTTAATTTTCTGCCATTCACCCATATGTTGGATACTCACAGACAACCCATCACTAAAATATTCTTGATAAAGTGAGGTGTAATGCACATTAAAATATTTATCTGGTTGAACCAGCAATTCCAGGACAATGACAACACTTTTCAAAGAGGATGTAAGCATAGCAAACACTTGAAATAATGTGGCACTTCTTGTTCGTCAAGAGTGCACTTTTGAAAACCAGCAAAGGAAGAAATACTTTGTCACCACACATTTGGTTAATTATACCATTAAAAGTAATTGTAGTGATGTTGATAGAAATACACTTTGGATGTGGGAGTGTGTGTTGGTAAGGCTCTGCATCTCTGATGTAACCCAGGCACAGTTATGAAATGAGTAGAAGAGAGATTACACTAAGTAGGTTAGTAGCACAGCATCCAAGCTGACAGAGAGCTTTGTCACCCCCTTCCTGCCTGATCTTTTTCTTTTTCTCTCACTCTGCTTTCTCTCTCTCCCTCTTTCTTTGTCCCTTATTTGTTTTTCACTTACTTGTTCTCTCTCTTTATTCTCCCTCATGTCTTTTTAATCTTAATCCTTTTATGCTTTCTCTCTCTCTCTCTTTCTTTCCTTCCACACATAAAATCTCCACCTTTGACTTGGTGCATTCTGTCACTAACCTACATATTCTGCCTTTGCCTTCTATTTGCTTGTCATGTCCTGGCCGTGCTGTTTGTAGCTCAAAGGCACATCAGAAAAATCAGATCTGCCAGAGACACAAATAATAACAGGGCTGCCTGACAATGCTAAGGACGTCTAGGTCAGAACGAAGGACTGTTTAATAAATTCTTTCAAACACATTGTCTCTTCACTAAGCCCTTGTTTCCTGCCATACTCTATACATGTGTATATTTTTTTCCCCTTCCGAACATGTCTTCCTCTCCCACCTCCCTTTCAGTTCCTTCCTGGTTTCTGTCTGCCCCCCCTCCCCAATTCTCTGTCTCCCTCACTCTCTGCCTTTGTCTCTCACTCTGCTCTTTCCCTCAGTAATGTCTGTCTCCATCTAGAATTCAAACACAGTGCACTGCAGTTCAGCACAGCACAGCACAACACAGCACAGTGCAGCTCTTGTGACCCCTTGACCCTGGATCTTATATAAGTGTGCGCTGTGTTCCTGAATTAGACAGAGGGGAGGGGTGGAGCTTAGCGCCAGAGAGGCACGTAGGCCCTGAACACTCCAGATTACAGCTACAGAAAAGAGAGAGAGAGAGAGAGAGAGAGAGAGAGAGGGGAAACAAACTGTTAGACACAAACAAACTGGGGACAATGAAGAGGAAAAGAAAGCTTCTGAAAAACTGACAAGTTGTTAGAGAGAGAGAGAATAAGAGAGAGAGAGAGGTTTGGGTAGAAGCATGTGTTGGGCGGTTATTGAGCCCCCCCCTTACCCACTCCTCTTCACGCAGAAGAGGATAAACACCACACAGTATTCCGAGGGAGATTATTTCAGAATCCATCATAATCCTCCTCCCTCTCTTCTCCCTCATCCACCTAATCCCCCTCTCTTCTCCTTTTTCAAATGCCCGCTAATCTCGCTGTGTTTCTCCACGGGGTAGTGATGAGGTGTATGTGTGTGTGTGTGTATGTGCATGCGTGTGTGTGTGTGCGTACATGCTCCCCCCACACACACCTAGCTGTAGGGAGTTTTGGCCATGTATTGTGGCATACACGCACCATCCTGCACAGAATGTATTATTTACCAAAGGTACAACCAAGTCACATGACAAATACAAAAAGAATGCAGTACCATTTGTCAACAGTGTACATTATTGGTTGGTGGTTGTTATGCTCCTGACAGATCACCCTCATCTGTTTTATTTCTTTTCTAAGAGCTCCAGACAATATTATTCAGACTTTCCACTGCTGCCAGATTTTCCACTTTTACTGTCATCCAGGGCATGAGCTCAGCACTGAGAGAGAAATGAAAATGGCTAAATGTTTACTTCAGAAATACAAATGCCGTCACTGACAATCTGGACATCCCCTAGCAATCGAGCAGGCTTCTGCTCTGCAGCGAGGTTGCCTACGTGACACTTTTTTCCCCGGTTATGTAGAAGTCTTCTCTGTGTGCAGACCTTGTCCTCCAGACATTTTTTCTTGTGCATGTCAATTCAGTTTTAATTCAATTCAAGTCAGTTTATTTTACAGACTCATGTACATAACCACACAAGACAGGACAGATTAAAAAAATAAATGTAAAAATGCTGAATAAAAAAAAAACACAAACAAAAGGAATTAAACATAAACATTAAACATAAACATTAAACAGACATCTTGCGCCAATGCACCCTCAGTCTGGCTGTATAATGACAACAACTCACACTGGTATTTTAAACCCCAGTGTCAATCACACTTTTGATATATATTTTTATTTTTGGCATGTCAGCGAGAACCGAGAGAAATTGTTTTTGCGTTGTTTTATAAATTCATCAAGGGCTTTAATAAAACTTGCGTAAGTAACATTATGGCACCGTGTGTGGAGTCTGACCCTCTGGGACAAGTGCCAAGAACAGACATTTCACATGCAGCTGTGGTTTCTGTGAATCACTCATAAAGATTTATGTCATGTGTTATGCAGTTAAGGCCAGTGAGGAGTAAGAACTGCTGGTAGTGGTGGTTGTGGTTGTTGCGCCTGATATGTGCATATAAATCAGATTATGTGAAAACATACAAATCTGCATACATGATTTTTATCCATGCTGCTATGGTGACTTAAAATGTGTTGCTAATTTCTATTCTCGGCTACTAACAGAATTAAAATGATTTGTTTGTGAATACTGTCACAGTAAAATGTAAGGAGATGTTTTAATAACTAAATACATAACCATGTTATTGACAGTTTAAAGGTAAACAGTTGGATAAAATACTTTGTGAGCATGATTTTAGAAAATAATGTTCTCTTTCTTGTTTTTAGACAATGTTCTCTTAATGTTCTCATAATGTTCTTTGGAATATGTTCTCTTTCTTGTTTTTTGATAATGTTGTCTTTCTTAAGCATGCCTTTGTGTCCATAGGATTGAGTAGAACTGAGACATGCTAGATTAAACTGTGTCTGTCTGATGGTAACAAAACAGCAAAGGTGAAAAAATGCACATAGCTAACCACAGAAAGTCATACCATTGGGGTGCATTCAGGGTGTGTGTGTCTGTGTGTCTCGATGCATGTCATCTTTAGAGCCTGTGAGGCACCAGTGTGATTGATAATGGCTTCCTCAAGAGGGTGAAAGGTTCAGCAGTGCTGCTGTGCTGTGACAGAGCAGGGCTGTCCAAACATCCCCTGCAATGCTTCAGTTGGCCACACCACACCCAAACCTGACCACAGGCCGGGAGGGACCTGGGTGCAACAAGAGGCCAGGACAGCACCGACAGGTTTTGTACGTTGGCCAAGATATTACGAACTGAAAAAAATTACAGTATCATACAGTATAATTCAGATAGATCAGATAACAGATAATATCAGAAAAGAATCAGTACATTATATCATTGTTGAATCAACTCTTGAGTGCTGTTTTCTTTCTTGTGTGTGTGTTTATTTATATCTGTCTGTCTCTTTGCGTGTATGTTTATGTCTATGTCTAGGCTAAATCTATCTATCTATCTATCTATCTATCTATCTATCTATCTATCTATCTATCTATCTGTCTGTCTGTCTATCTATCTATCTCTTAATCTCTCTCTCTCTTCATACATACATAAACATATGCTAAATAAATGCTAACTGCCAAGACCAAAGCAACATGTGGTTTGTCAACAACAAGCAAGTTTGTTTTAGCAAACATATGCACACATATGCACAGACTGGATTGTGCAACCACCCTAACACCCAACAGCAACGACAGCAGTGCGGCTCGGCTGATGAAAATGGCAAAGCATTGCATGTCAGCTCAACCGCAGAGGCTCGAGTGGAAAGAGAAGTAACAGGAGAACGCGGGTGTCGAGTATTTTTGGAAGGTGAGATAAATGGGGGCCCTCTCTCTCTCTCTCAGTACACTTGGGGGAGTGAACTCATGCTCAACAACAGTGCTGAACCTTGTGTGTGTGTGTGAGTATATGTGTGTGTGTGTGTGTGTGTGTGTGTGCGTGTGTGTGCATTGTGCACATGTGTGTGTATTTGCGTCAGGGGAAAGAGGGAACCAAGAACGTGGCCTCTCTCTCTGTGCCCGCTTCCATGACAACCGTCCCGAGCCCCTGACCCCAGCGGCCTGCTGGTAATGAATCAGAGAGCTGGAAGGTCAGCCGCACAGCACTCTCCCTCTGTGGTGCTCCCTCTGTGCCACGTCTGTGTGTCTCCTAGCTTGCCGCTAACTTCTTCCCTCACGACATGTCACTCTTATCTGTTCTCACACTCACTCGCACAGACACACACGCTCACAGACACACACACACATAAATAAAAGCTCACACAACTTCCTGTTTCGCACTAAAATGTCTCTACAGAGAGTAGAATTGATGAGAATGGACACTCTTTAAAAATATGAGAAATATCTGAAACTTATTGGGGCATAATTATGCATTTGGTATACTATATATATATGTATGCAGTTTTTTGTCAAATCAAAGAAGAGGATGTACCAATGCACACCGACCAATCAGGTGGTCTAATCTGGGGGCCTTCACCTATGAGCTATTTATATACCCCACTCTCAACACCTCATAGAGCAGCCAATGGCACACAAGGGTGGCGTTTGGAGCTGTTTACTGTAACAAACAGGCCCCGTCACGCCCATTTTGACCAGATGTGAGAGGAAATCAGTCGGCCCCAGAAATCTGGACTGAATTGGTGTTTCGCGTGTCATGGGTTTGTTTTGGAAGGACTGGAATGGAAACAGCCTAATCACAGATGCCACAGATGTTTTGTCGGAGAAAGAAAAGTTTTTAAAAAATTTTTTTGGGCTTCATGTTATGGCCCTAGATTGCGATTCCGAGCTCAAAGCTTGGCTATGCCAGGCTGGGATGGTGAGGTGAGGTGTCTTTGTGTGAGTATGTGTGAGTGTGTGTCGGCAGAGATGGCATAGGGGTGGTTTGGTGCACTGTAGCCATGGTGACTTGATTATCTATGATGAATCAGCATGAGGAGACATGCATGCTTGGCCTACTTAACCAGCGAGACAGCCATCCAGTCATCCATCCATCCATCCATCCATCCAACCATCCAACCATCCAACGCTCCTAAGGCAGACGTTGGACTTTGGATGGTGTGACTCATCGTTTAGGGACGCTCCTTCATTAGGATGCAGTTCTGACAGTCACAGCACTGCCCATGTCAAGTGAAACAAAAGCGTATACGCAAGCACACACACCTACACACACAACACAAACAGATGGATATCCACACCCTTACACAGAATCAGAGACAGAAAGACACACACACACAGACACACACACATTGAAATAAAAATAGACGCGCACATGTTGTGACATGCAAACAAACAATACAACTCCTCACTCACACAAGAGCAAACATGCAAATATTTAGAGCTGAGGATAAAATATGTGTGTGTGAAAGAGAGAGAGAGAGAGAGAGAGAGAGAGAGAGAGAGAGAGACAGGAGCCAACAGATTAGAGGAAAAAATTGAGTTAGTTTGATAGAAAGGGGGATTAAACGCCAGAGAAAATGAAGAGATGTGTTTTTCTCTTCAGTATCATCGTAGCCATCTCTCTCTCCTCCCCCTCCAGTTGCTTCCTCTGTCTATCCAGTGTGCTTTACTTCTCACTTTCTACACCCCGGTGGCCTAGTTCTACTATCTCTTGCTCCTGTCTCCCTCCTTCCTTCACTCTCTCGTTCTTTCTCTCTCTCCAGTTGCCTTAGGGACCATGGGAAGTGCACACTCTGTCCATCTTTGCCTTTTTGTGTCTTTTCACTTCTTCCTCTCATCTTCTTTCATTTCAGCCTCACTAATCACCACCCTTCTCTCTCTCTCTCTTTCCTTTCCTTCCTCTCTCTCTCTCCCCCTTTTTTTCTCTCATTTATTTGGTCCCTGTGTTTTGACACCTTCTTCTATTACTGTATGTTGTCTTATTTTGTGTGGAACCATAAAGACATTTTTTGTCTTGTGCATTTCTGCCACACTACTTTCATGACCTTTGACCTTACAGATGATAATGATGATGGCCATCATGAGATTGTGGTTCTTCGATTTGCAGAGCAGTTGTGGGCACAATATAACCAATATGGTCAGACCTTGTTAAATGCGCTGCCATGATAAGAGTTGCCATGCAGCGTTGACACATAAACAACACCTTGGAAACAGCCGCCCTCTTCAGGAGGCACTGTTGTTTGTGAAACGCTGTTGAGAGCACACTGCATGGCAGAAATGAACCCTCCCTGGTGCATATTCCCTTTTCCTTGGTAACCTTCTATGACTTTATAAACCCACTGAAAGAGATTATGTTTACATAATTCCCCCCCTCTCTATCTTTAATCCAATTTTATAATGCAATCTGAAATTAATTTCTGAATTTGAAACGGGGAAATAGAGACACCTGGTGGCTGTGTTTAGTACATGGATTTTTAGTTTATGTAATACACCAGCCCGCTTACTCAATCTATGAACTCCATAACAAAGCTAGGATGCAGTAAAAACGTCCTTCAACAGAAGCTTCAACACACTTTAGTGTCTCTAAGAGACAAAGGCTCATTATTCAGATCATTTTTTACATAATTCTTTCTCCTTTGGCCTTAACGATTACATTATGATCCTGCTGTGAAGCATATTTTGTCTTTGTCTAAGAAAAGGGAGAACCGGTCTGGAGAGAAAGCAGGTTGGCCTCAAGACTGAGCACTATGTCACTCTCCAGGCATGATGACACAGAGAAAAAAGAAAAAAGAGAGGGGGGAGGGATGGTGAATAGAGCAAACAGAGACACAGGGTAGAGCGAGAAAAGACCGAATAGAGAGAGTGAGAGAGGCAGGGGGAAAGAGTGCACAGTGAACTAAGAGGGAGTAACGAGAGGCAGTGTTGGGATGGGGTTGGGGCGGAGTGGGGGTGAGTGTTGTGAGGGGTGGGGTGGGGGGGGACGTTCTGACCTACTTGCGGAGAGGAAACCACCAGAGTAGAGCAGTACTGCCCCACTGCTGTGTGTGACTTCCCTCCCCTCTCTCTCTCCCTCTCTCTATCTTTTCTCTCTTCTCTCTCTATCCAGCCCTGCATCCTTGCATGAGGATACTGAACTCATCTCATCTCTCTCAGTCTCTCTCTATCTTTCTCTCTCATCCAACCAATAAACAAACACGTGGAGACATAACAACACTGAAACCACACACAAGATCTGGGTCAGAAGCCTTTGGGCTGGATAAAGTGGTAAAGACAACCCTCTTGTGAATAGCAGAAATATTCAAGAAAACTATATTCAGGAAAACTATATGTAGGAAAACTGTTGTTGCACAGCAGGTGACAAAAAATAGGTTGTCTGGTAAAGCTAAAGTTTGCCATGGTGCTTTGTCTAAATAAAATCCATATATATCTCCCTCTGTTTGGATTCACTGTCTAAGTGACTCAGGGCGCAATTTATGACCACCGTCCTCACAGTCAATATGAAGCTCTAAGACGTGGCCAATTTGGTCCTAATATTTGCATTGATAGTCTGCACTTTGTTTGCCCCGCACCAACAAAGCCAGGAGAAAATCCCAGCAGACTCAGAGGAGAATTACATTGCAAAACAATGTGCAATTTCCTGTCTGTAAATCCCAGCGCTGCCTCTCGTCATTTCCCAGAGAGCGCTAAAAATAATTTAACGGGAGGGGGGTTGGGGGGAGTGATTAAGAAGTCGAGATGGAATCCTAACAGACAGCGACTCAGCGACTCAGGACTGATCTGCTTAAAGCATGAAAAAGCCTCTGCACTACACCAAAGCTCTATAGAAATTAAACCCACAGACAAGGCCTTACATCTGTCATACAAGTCCAGGTACATTTTTTTTTCTTAAATTAAGTTATTGATTTATTTAATTTCAACATTTTTAATGACTAAAGCACAGACACCTTTGCAGTAGCCCAGTATGCCTGTGCCTTCTGTATGAAACCCTTTGAAGCTATGTTCTCACTTCCACATTCCTCTTTAAGCTGTGCAACCAGCTGAACTACAGAAACTCACTTTGCTAAAACACTTTTCAAGGAGGCTTTGTTCTTTTACAGTAAAGCTGACTGTGACTGTGTGACTGTGGCGGTGTACAGGTTTTGCAGGTAATGGTATGCCTTTGGGTTGTGTGGTAATATTTGGTAATAGGAGGCAGCTTGGGTGACAGTCGGTGTAAGAGGTGTCAGTCACGGCATGTTTAACCATTGCTGTGCTTAAACTGGGCACAGGTTTGTTATGCAACAACACTCTCAATGAATAAATCATCAACTTCTGGCCTGGGCTACTAACCCTGCAGAAAAGGATTAATAATAGATGAGCATGCTCTCAGAGAGAAAAAAGAAGGTCAGGTTACTAGCCAAGGCTCCACGTCTCGGCTCCCCCCCCCTCTTCTCCTCTTCTCTCCCCTCCTCTCCTCTTCTCTCCTCTCTTCTCCTTTCCTCTCCTCTCTTCTCCTCCAGCCCTTCATAAATGTACCATGCTGATGGAATCCAGTAAAAAAAAAAAATATTTAGAAGTGTAGTGAATTTTCCCATCTTTAAATGGAGGATAGTTGTGTGTGTGTGTGTGTGTGTTGTGTGGACAGTGAGAGATGACAAAGGGTGCACTGTGCAGCTTGGGTCTTGAAGGGCCTTGTGATCAGACACTGTCTTGTGATGGGGCCTTGTGATTGGAATGTAACAGGGTCTGACCACACACAGGATTTATCAGGGTACAGTACAATGGCAATCGTTTGATAGAAACAAGGTTAATAGCAAATTTGTCATGGGTTAGCGAAATGAAAGAGCTCAGACACAAGTACTCTGATTGCCCTTATCCGCAATTGGCCGTCGACAATAAAATCTGCACTGATATGGTGACATCCAGTATATGTGTTTGTACCTCAAGCTTTATTGACTGTTACATCTCATTACTCTTTTATTCAGTTCAAACATTTGGCGTCTCTTCATTACAGTATTAATACAAACATTTGGTTTCTCTTCATACAGTATTCATGAGAGTATTATATGCTACGCACTAATGCTGTGTGTGTTCTACTGATCTAACAGATACCTCTGAGTACCATAGGCTCCAAATAAACTCATATTTATCTACTCATATTTATCAACGTCAACAGCTTTTTTTTTAACAGACGCACCTTATGCAACCAACCAAGACATGTGTTGACAATCATGATGCAATTCGTTCACCCCTAAATAGTCAAACTCTTCCAGTTGCACAATACATGCACTCATGCTCTCTTGTCACTTCCAATGCGAGAGCAAGGCCGTGCCCTCTGTAAATAACCACCCCTTTCACTCATGCCTGTCAAATGGCACAATTCCAAGAAACTCTCAGACATTCCCCACGACTGCAAGGGGCTGAAAGGAGGAACCGGGGGATAGTTTTATGGATTTTGCAAATGACAGCATTTCCTTTAGCGTGTATACGGATCTGGAATTAATCTCATCTAAAGTTTTGTTCTCCATTCTCTCCCCCCTCACCTCTCCCACACACACACACACAAACACACACCAAGCTGCCCTTCCCTTTTTTGTGTGTGACGACTGAAAAGAATATGACTGTTGAACTGATAATGGGCCTAAAAGACAGTGAATGGTGCTATGGCTTTGAATAACAACCAGTTCTTCACAAAGTCAATAGGACTATAGAGAGTCAGCATTGTATGGCAATGAAGTAGGTCAGCTATGCAGAGGAAGAGAATGTACACACCAAGGGATGCTATATGACAATCTGGGTCAAACAAACACAAAGACGCACAGGATTTTCTCAGACCTACATGTTGAGCCTGAACAATATGCTTATATAATAGTTGACAAATAAGCTAGAAATGAACCTCCCACATGGATTGAAATTTTATACCTCCCAAGGTTGTGAAGATAAGAGAAACACATACACACATCTCAGATATTGCCCTGTGTACTAATAGTACTGCCAAATGTTACTGCATCATGGTTGGGAAATTATATAACATTCCAGTATGGATAAGCAGTCTCTTGGAACAATCTACTGAATTCACACTAATGATTCAGGTGGCAAGCGTGCATTGACACATGTCTTTGAGGGTCTCCATTAGGGTAATTGGTGTCATTAATATTCTTTGATATGTGGGCGATGATGCAGAGGCTGGCTATCTTTCTCACATTTCAGTTTAAGGTATTCAAGGCTTGGCCAGGGCACACACACCATGCAGGAGGCCCAGAGTGCTTTGGCTAATTTGAGAAAATGTGTGCGTGTGTGTGTGTGTGTGTGTGTGTGTGTGGAGTGTCTGTGTGGAATGTGTGTGAGCTCGGTGTCAATCAGAAGACCGTAAGGACAACAGGAGACTCGTACTCGGGGACACACACCCTTGTGGCCACCTGACACCCTTGAAAGCATTTTTATGTAACTATCGCCATTACTGTTCCACAACACACAATTGGGTCTTCCTACTCATCACCCAACAGAGGCTGGGGCCGACGCAGCAGCTTCTCAGCCTGATGGATGTCTGCTGTGGGGATAAAATGACTTCAAGCAGGTATAGGATGGATGACCTTTGTTTTAACACCTCCACCATAATTATAAGATGATGAAGATCCCTCAAGGATCAAATTTCTGCTGAGTCTGACAAGAGGCCCTCAATTATGAATGAAACTCTCCATCACCCAGGTTCTGCCACAGTGGCTCCAGGAAAATAAAGAAAGAAAGAAAGAATGGGCTTGTTTGAAATGCATTCTGGAATTGAAATAGTGATGTTTTTGGATCTTGTCCGAGCGTCACCGTAAGCCTTCTGATATGGCACTGGTGCATGGTTTGTTTTCTTACATTTAAAGCATTGTTTTCTGATCATTTATGATGATCACTGATTTGCTGACACAAAATTCGCTGCAAACTATGCCGCAAAGTATGGTTTCCAACAGGTTTTTGACCATTCATTCACAATTGTGGACCTATTTTTTCGAACTCCTTACACCCATAGCGAATGACTTTGAAGCAGCACAAGTAATGATGGAAGTCAGATTTTTGTGTCAGCGTACAGGGGCGCCACCGGGGGGGATGATTCCAAGGGCCTGGCACTGATAGGGGGCCCTAGAGAACATTTTAATATTATAATCAATGTTTGGGAGGCCCAAAATAATTTTCTGTCATAGGGCCCCAAATTTTTAGCAGTGCCGCTGTCAGCGTATAAGTGAACATTACTGACCACTTGGTGAGTTTAACATCTTTACAAACGAAGGTTTAATGTGTTTTTAGGAAAGATTGCAGCTGTGCAGCCATTCAGTGGGTGGGTGGGGGGCTACCGTAACAACTGAAAATTCTCAGGAAAGAAAATGTTAATCTAAACCATTATATTTCATCATAAACAATCAGAAAACAAGGCTTTAAGTGTAAAAAAAAGAACTTGTCCTTTAAGCCAGATCAGACGTGGACAGACGCGGCTCATCCAACCTCTGGGCTGAATTAAATGAGAGGTAGGCCAATGGGCATTGTTCCACTACGGGGACCTGACTGTCATAGCTATCTGTCGGTTGCTCAATGTTGATAGACGTCATGTCATTCAGCCGGTAAGCCTGCCAGCCATTTCAAACAAGCCCAATGAATGAATGAATGATGAGGGAATAAATAGACGGATACAAAAAAAGAGTGGTGGACCTGGGCTTGTTCGAGTGGTGGACTGGTGGTGACTTGTGCTCGTTCGGATCAGGGCATTGGCTGACTCTGCCGCTGTGATGAGTAGACTCATCTCCACGCTTGTACACTGGAGCGGCGTGACCTCTTGCCCTGCCTACGAATCACTCAGCGTTCTGACCTTTACCATGATGCACATCACTGCTGACAGATTATGGTGTGCAAGACAGAAGCACAGAGAGAAAAACACATTCTTTTTCCCAGTCCCCACATATTTTTTTCTTTTGCCTTAAAGAGAGTGAGAGAGAGGGAGAGAAAGAGAGAGAGAGTGAGGCAGACAAAGAGAGAGAGAGAGAGAGACCGGGGCAGAGAGGGAAAAGAGAAAAACTGACAGCCTCTCTCTGGGCCACAGAAGAGAGGCGTCATAGAAAGCAACAGAAGTTAGACAACAGGGGCAAAAGGTCAAAAGCAGGGCATATCACCATGGCAATTCACAGCGTCTCATTTGCTTGGCAACTGCTCAACAAAGAGACAGACAGTAACAGACCTGCTCTCAGGTCTCAGGTAGTCTCTCTGCAAGCAGAAGAAAAAATAGATTATTTCAATCCTTCATTAAACTTTCTATTCTCTTCTTTTGTCTATTATTCACAGTTTTTTCCAGGCATAACGCACCTTATCAGATATGAAGCCTTGTCTGAGTAAAACCTGGAATAATCAAGAGGATTGTTGGCCAATTATCTGGGTCCTTATTGTATTACGACACACTAGCGCTTACCGTTAATCACCACTCTGCATACGCTAATTCCAACGGTTCCACTTACGCAGTAACAACAGCAGGGATGTAGTGTGTGTGTGTGTGTGTTTGTGTGTGTGCATGTGTTGTTTTCAACAAGTGTGAATAACCCAGATGGATGCTGAATGACTCATTCTGCAGCACAGGGCTGATTGACAACAGTGCAACAAATGGATGGCACAGAGAACAATGGCACAGCAGCACAAAACAATGGCACAGCAGCACAAAACAATAGCCCAGTGCGAAACATCATTGACATGGTTTACATGGATATTTGTTGACTTGGTCAGTTGTTATGTGGCACTTGGAAGAGGGGAGAAAGAGGTGTGTGGAGAGAGGATGAATGAGAGGGTATCAAATAGGTAATCTACTCAGCAGGGGCCCTGATGTGTGTTTGTGTGTGTGTGTGCGTGCGTGCACAAGTGCTGCTGGCTGTGAGGGCTATTGCGAATCCTTTCAAGAGTGACAATTTATTTTCCCATTTCAGCAACACATTTTTGTAATAAACTGCCCCTAAATCTGTGTCTCCATGACGACTCAGTTGCCACATCAACCTGACCAACCACACAAAGACACACGTCAGCCAGAGATGGCAGTTTGCCGGTGTGTGGCCAGACATAATAGAACTCCAAGATGAAAGAGAGAAAGAGAGAGAGAGAGAGAAAAACAATTTTCTTCGGAAATGTCAAGTCTAAAGCAGACAGACCTATATACAAAAGGTAATTTGGAGGTGATTTACATCACAGAATTGTCAGTCTAAACCCAGCTTAAGGAATCATATTGCAGAAAACCATGGGCAATTGTTGTTGCGGTCTTCACATATCTAACTGATGCACATCTTGAGAGGGCTAAATGTCTGATAATCCAGCTGATCTATCTGACTGGAAAAAAGATGCATACAATTAAACAACAGCCTCATTGAGGGGAGATGAGGGAGGTAAGTGAGACAGGGCTGAGTGTTATATTTATGTACTAGGCCTCCTTAAGAGGCGAAACTGTGTTGATGGATAACTCCTATTACTATTATGACAGCTGCTTTCTCATGCCCTCTGTAACATAGCAACAGCCCTCGTTGTGCTTGTATGTGTGTATGTTTATATGTTTTTGTAGGTGTGTGTGTCACAAGTGTATATACAGTACGTGGAGGATTTGTGGATTTATCTGGTGGTCCTCATGTGTACTACAGGTAAGGACAATGGTGACTGACAATCCATGTTTAACCTGTTGGCACTGGCATATGATGGCAGAAACCAACTCAAGGTGTATACTCACTGGCAGAAGGGGCAACTGTTGGGAACAGTGGGCCTGGTGATGGTAGAGTGTTAGCCTGGTGCACCAAACGCTTTCACATCGTTTCACTTTGTGCAAAGCGTCTAGAATCCCTCAATTGGCGTACATTTCCTTCCTCATGGGCAGGTACGTTCTGCGAATTTTAAAAATATTAGGCATGCCAGTGCCCTCTGTTCGCTGATTGCCCAGCCAAACATTTGTCAGAGGAAACCTAAGCTAGTGGCGGAATCGGTGCCTCTACGTTAGCGAAATGTGATATTGAGCGAAAGCACTAGGTGGCGCTAGCCTGGCCAGAGAGAGAACTCAGAAGATCCTCAAGCTGGTACCTGTGTTTACGATTGTGTCTGATCACTGCAGATGCTGCTATCCAAAGAAACTCACTAAAATAACAAGTTAGTTTCCTAATACCATATTGCTAGTTAGCACCTTCACCTTCAGTTGGGAATTGGAAATACGCTCTTTTTACAGTTGCCATAATTCACGAGGCACCCCTCCACCTGCAGTGAAATACTACAATGTCCTGTTTGTAAATTAAAGGTTTTCTGGTTTGTCTCAATTTAATGCTCCCCTATTTAAACCATCAGATGAAGGGCTGCTTGCTTCCAAGCTCTCCAAACCTTGTAATCCATTGAGGATTGAAGTAACAGTTCTGTAGTGGTGTAGTTTTGTGTAGTGTAGTTTTCAAAAGAACCTTTGGGAACACTTCTTTTTTTCAAGTGTTTTTACAGCTTTCGTCAGCTTTGTACTAGCTGGCTTTAGGATTCATGGATAACTAGATTGCCATTAGTGGTGTGGTAACAGCAGCTTGATCCAGACCACTTCCAGATGTAAACATGATGAAGATGTATATTTCATATCTTGGGACATTAGGAGTAGCCATGGAGTAGCCCAAAAATTTAGTCCATGGTTGTGGCTCAGAAAAGCATAATTTCTTTACATGCAACAGGTGGTGGTGTGGATGTTTGGTCTACCACCACTGTAGTGCTACTTAACTGTGTGTCTCCAAATAGTCAGTTGCCTAGAGCCTTTGCACCAATGCATGTAAATGTTTATCTTCTTTCTAAATATATAATTTCCTCAGACTATCTATTCAATGTGATGGAATGAGATGAGGGAAGTTGCCTCATGTTGAAGAGGGAGCCGAGGCATCTCAGCGCGCCTTACCGTCCTCAAGCCCTCCAAGGATTCTCTTAAGTGACTTTGGATTAAAGGATTTACGTATATTGCTATCAATTTCATGGCGATGGCGCCTAGAGTCACTGCATAATAAACATGTAAACATGAAACTAGGGAGCCGGAGTGCTGTTTTGGACAGTGCATTAGCGCCCCCTCCTGGCTCCTCAACAAAGCACCACCTATGTACGTGCTTGCGGTTACAGCTCTCATGTAAATTAATTGACCTGGCCGAGGAAAGGGGTCGATAAAGTGGCTTGGATGACTGCACAGTGGCAGGAGGTCAAAATCAACCATGGCATATACTAGCGTTTCCAGCAGGCAATCAAAATAGCACAAGGCATGCCTGTAAGCATTATTACAGCATAGTAATGATATTGGGTGTCTGCATTGTAGCATTGTATATTTACAATCAACATGTATGGCCTGAAGATAGACATCGATTACCCTGTTTTTACTCCATATGTCAATTGCACAGCTGGTACCAGCATTTATTTGCCTTAGGTGCACACACAAGGGAAAGCAAGTGAATCTAGTGTGTCTGTGCATGTGTAGGTTCTATGTGTTCGTGTTTGTGTGGGTAAGTCTGTGTAAGTGTGAGTAAGCACATTCACAAGCATGGTGTATAGTGCACATTATTCTGAATGAAGGCATGCAAAATGATATTTGTGTGGGTGGGTGGGTGAGTATGATTGTGTGAATGTGTGTGTGTGTGTGTGTGTGTTTGTGTTTATATTCATGTAATGCATGCCCACGTATTGATGCAGATACTGTAGATCTGATTACATGAATACAAGTGTGTGTGTGTGTGTGTGTGTGTGTGTGTGTGTGTGTGTGTGTTTATTTCCCCGTGTACAGTTTCTGTGTATAATGCACATAATTCTTGAATGCATGAATACAAACTGGAAGATTTACACTTGTGACCTTTTCCACAGCTCTGCCTTCTCTCTCTCTTTCTCACACACACACTCTCCCTAATCTCTCTCTGTCTCTCCATCCCTTTGCAGCACACTGTAGCAAATGAATGCAGTCCTGTGTTCCTCAATTTGTTTTCCATCATATTGCCAATGTGTTTACAAGTGCGAGTCCTGCGTAATGAGTGTAGTGATAAGGAAGGCATGAGAAGGAATCTAAATATTCACCTAGCCCCAGCCCCAGCCCCAGCCTCAGCCTTTCAGCCCCAGCCTCAGCCTTTCAGCCCCAGCCCTGGCCCCTCAGCCGGAGCCGGAGCCCCATCCCCATTCCCAACCCCATCCCCATCCCCATCCCCATCCCCAGCCCCATTCCCATCCCCAGCCTCTCCCCAGCCCCTTCCCCCTAAGCCAGAGCCCCCATGGATGGATCACTGCAAGGGGGTCAGAACAGTAATGGGATCCTCTGACTTTGTTTTTCAGCCCTGTCATTAATCAAACCCATCTCATGAATGTGCGGAGTGCTGGGCTGATTGATGTGCTGATTTACGAGGACAAGGGAAGGGTGATCAGGCACGGACTTGGACGGGGGGGGGGGGGGGGGGAGTTAGCAGCAGAGACGACGGCGGGTGGTTTGCATATATTCTTGAGATGCTGTGCAGGACTGTCAGTGCTCTACAGGAACCATTAAACACCATGACGGCCTTCAAATCGCCTGTCTGCTGATGCAGGGCTTTTGCCTAATAGAACGCATCTCTCACTAAATATGGAATTGGAAGGAGAGGTTGGGTTGGCATCAAAGTCAAGAACAAAAATTATTGGCAGGGCCTGGGATTCAGACCTCTTAAAAGTTATCTTTTGGCTGAAGTGTCAGATTAATGACTGTGAAGATGACATTGACATAATGATATTAATGTATACACTGATGCTTGTATCATACACATACACACACACTCGCACACACACACACACACACACACACACACACACACACACACACACACATACACACACAGGGTCATGTCTCAAATGTCTCATACCTGTGAGAAACTCAGGCAGCAAGAAGACAACCACTCAGGTATTCTATAACCTCCTAATGTTACTAATGTTACTAATGTTACCAAACTAGAGCGTTTGGGAAATATTCTTCTAAAAAGCAAAGCAAGCAAAAACATTCACATCTACTGTTTGCAAACACAAGTGTTTACCTTCTCTAATGTAGACTTTGCAGTATGTGCACCACAGTGAATAGTAAACACTCTCGTCTGTAAGGGTGAAATAAATGAACCAACGGTACTACAGCGCAACCCAGTGGCCATAAACAGTACTCCATGTTCTGTTTTTTTCCACTCCATAGGCAGACAGTGTCGTCTGCCTTCCTCATACCAGGAGCTGTCCTCGGCCTTGCCCTGTGATGGATGCTTCTGGGAGAAAGAAGGTGCACAACAAGTTTACTAGATGCAGTGTGCTTGTAGCTTCTTCAGACAGTAATTGACTCAAGGTCTGGTCTAGGCTTCCTCAAGGTGGGAAGACGGCTTAGTACTCTAGAACATTCCTCTGGAATGTTGTAAATGTTGTTTCAAGACCCCCTGTATGCCTTCAATAAATGACAACTTATCAAATGCTTTTTTTTTTATCCTGACTTCCTGTTGAGTGTTTTAAATGTTTTTGAATGTTTGAAATGTTGTTTTAGGCCCCATATGCCTTCAGTCAGTCTTTTCAAAAGTTATATTTAAAAGGAACCTTTGCTGTTTCTGACAAGCTGTAGGTGGCTGTAGTTTACACTCTCAGGGGGAAAAAAAACTCAGCCATGTTTCTTGTGTTTGCCCAAGACTCTGAGAAATGGGACAACAGTGTGGAAAAGATAATGAAACAATCTTACAAGCCCAGTGTGTGTGTGTGTGTATGTTGACAGCTGAATTCCAAATATTATTCTTGCATGTGTGTGTGTGTGTCAATACTGACTGCTGAATTCCAAATATTATTCTACTGTATATTGCTTTGTTACTCCAGCATGGACATTGATCTTCTTTAAAAAGTGACACACAAACACAAAAGGACTTTACATACAGAACTGAACTTACTGTAAATCCTCACACACTAGGCTACTGTACACACACACACACACACACACACACACACACTTTTAAAGACTGTCCCCTTATTCTACTGTGAGAAGTGATAACTCACTTACTGTATACAATAAGAGCATCTGCATCAGACAGAATGCCTGGTGGTGTGAATGATATTAGGCAAACCCAAAATAGACATTTCAGCAATTCCAGGCCAGGTGCCTGTGGGGAAAAGAGCTGCCCGCTTGGCTTGTCTACCTGAGTGGAGCCTGGACAAATAGCCTGAGCCATAAAGACATTCACTGAGCTAGCTTCACTTAAAGAAAATGGAGCAGCCATATGCTGGGTCTACATGAATCTTCGGCTCCGGTTCAAGAGTATAGGAACAGTAAGGTCATAGCTGAAAGCAATCAAGTGAAATGGAGGCCAGGGGGAAGAGAGGATTGTCAACATTGGGGAGTTTTTATTTGAATAAGAAAGCGGACAGAGAGACAGGAAGTCTCCATGCTGACGCACAGGCAGAACAGGGGGATGATGGGTCAAATGACTGTCAGCAGCTGAGTTGTGTCGTGTGTACGTTTTTCTTTTGTTCCCCCATTGTGTGTGTGTGTGTGTGTGTGTGTGTGTATGTGCGTTTGTGTGTGTGTGATGTTATACACAGGTTTAGGCTTTAAAGTAGCATGCAGGTGACTGTGTGATGAACTGAGGCATGTAGGACACACAATCACACCCGCTGCGCACGTACCGCTGTGTCAAATACACACACAACCAACATCTGGACACACACAAACACAGAGGCCGTGTCATGCAGCTGTTTGCTTATTGATTGATTGACACTGGGGACTGGGGTGGGGGCGTTATGTACACTTACTGGTTGCCCTTTCGTGACAACGAGCCCCGGGTCGCACAAACAGCCTCTGGTGAGAAGCAGAAAACGCAGAAGGGCATAGAAACCAAAGTCCAGACTCATCAGCAGAGTGGGTATGATTTGTTTTTCTTGTTCTTTTAAAGAGGAGACAGTTTCTGGCTTTTTTGTTTGTATGTCTTTCATCCTCTTTAGCTCCTATTCTTCTTTTCGCTGTCCTTGCAGACTGGCCTCTGCACAGGCATGAAACGAGGAGCTGAGAATACTGAGATTCTAGTTCACAGTATCATAATTGTCATCACCGTCTTCACCACTGTCGTCATCATCAGCATCAAAACTCACACAGAAGAGAGCATATCAAAGCACTCCAAGAACATCAGAAAACAAACTAAATTCCATTTTTTTTAAACCACAAACACAAAATTATAATAATAACAACAACATCATCATCAACAACAACAACAACAAAAAAAACAGAAATAAAAACAATTTTCAGTGCTGGCTAATAGTAACATACTCTACTAGTTTACAAAAATGGAACTTTCTTTTTCATTGTGCTTATATTCAGATGGTGGCTGCTGAAGTAAGAGTCTCTCGCTGCAGTTCAGATTGTCCTTCAGGCACCCACTGATTATTTTTTATTTTTTTAGTTTTATTTTTGTCTTTTTTTAAGGATGTCCTGTTGGCAGTTTTCGGCTAGGGGTGGGTTGGGGGGTGGTGAGGGGTGTGGTGGGGTGTAATGTCGCTCTACCTCAGAGAGCAGAGAAATTAAACCACAGGCACACAAATGATGGCGTCATGTCGACTGTATCACTGTACATGATATTTATAAAGACAGTCCGTTGAAACTGAGGAGTAAAACCACAGAGAGAAGCACAATGCCACCAGCCCTTCCCCTAACATAAGTCCAAAAGTAATTTAACGCATCAAAGGGTGGACAAAATATAAAAGATAACAACATTACAATTTCATGAAACATCTTTTTTAAAAAAATCTTTTTTTTATAGTGTGTATTCATACAGTATCAGTGGACTGGGGGCTCCATGGCAATGAGCTTCACATGATGAGCAATGTGGCAATGTCGCCACTAGGGGCAGCATTTCCCAACAGTTTCCAAATCCCAGCAGGAGACTCATGAAACAACCTTCTGCCTCTGATTGCAGTAGGGCTCCGGCTGGATTAGGTGGGAGATGATCCTGCTCTTTAGCAGCACTGCCTATGGGGGCACGAGTGAGACAAACCCCTGTGGGTCAGGGCCTTGGGTCTGGCTCTCCATCGCCCCCCCCTTCCCCCACCCCAAGTCATCTTCCTCCTCCTCTTCCTCTTCCTCCATTAGGGTTAACTCAAGAGCGCTAATGCAATTGCCTGCTGATTTGGATTTCAGGCCGGGTGTCTGGGTGGCGTTTGCTCGAGCACATCGATGGAGTGGATGCCCTGACCACCCTCTCACAGCCACCCCCACCACCTCCCCCCACCAACCACACTGCCCCGACTCCTCTCCACCTACCATCTCCGCGACCACACTGCCCCTCTCCCAGTCACATCTCTTGTAGTGATGTTCATGGGGGCTCACTGTGCTATTAAGTAGCTGCAATGTACTTTGCCTAATCAGCCATGTTTTAGTGACACAGTGTTCCAAAGAGGGGATGAGGTTAAGAATGGAAAAGGAGAGAGAGAGAGAGAGAGAGAGAGCATGGATGGATGAACAGAAGAGGGAGTACTAATTCACAGCAGCGCTTAAGGAGGCCCTGCTCTTCTATGGGGTGAGAAGGGGGCGGGGGGCAGGCAGGAGAGTTTGCTAAGTCTGGACTCTAAATTAACAGAGGGCTTGGGCTGGGGGTGGGGCTAAAACAGTATGGAATGCACAAAAGAAGTTCTATCCCACACACTATTAACACATAGATGTACAGTATGTACAGACACATATGGAACACACACACACACACACACAGAGAAACACATTTACACTGGGCCCCTGCCTCTGACTCAGTCATGCATTGGCACTTATATCATACCCTTCCACTTCATTAATCTCTTTCTCCATTCTACTTGGCTGGCTTGAGTCCTGTGTATTATAAGACAAACAAGTGCTCCCTCCATCACCCCCTGACCCCCCCCTCAACCCCCAAGCTCACGCTCTGGTTCTTCTAGCCGCTTATGTCCACATCAAAGGACCCTTCACACACACACACACACACACACACACACACACACAAATGAGAGCCAGACAGACTTCCCTATTAGCCTGTCCTGACTTATGTGGCTTTGGAGGGGGGGGGGTGGTAGTGCTGATGGTGGGATGACGTTCCTGTTTTATTCCACAGTAGCATAAACCAGAGAGACCCCCCGACACACACACTTCTACACTTTAATCTCCCCTCTCAAAAAATAGCAGTGAACAGGTGTTGCTGAGTCTACCATCATCTCTGCTGACAGTACAGCCCAAAAGCCTTCTCCCTTTTTCCCTCTTTCCTTCTCCCTCTCTCTTTCTCTCATTTCTTTCTTGATTCTTTGCCAGGTTATTTCTCTCAGCAGGGTTAATGAACCCACTTTTATGCCCCCCCTCCAAAAAAACCTTCTCTACCCTGCAGGCAGGAGAGACCCAGGCCATTAACAGCACAACAGCTTTGAGTGTGCCAGGAGGATGGGGTGAGACGGGGCGGGGTGGGGTGGGGTGGTAACATGTCTAGTCGGTGTCTGCGACTACAGCTGGTAAGGTGTGCACAGAGAGAGACAGAAAGAGAGAGAGTGTGAGAGAGAAAAAGAGAGAGAGAATGAGAGAGAGAAAGAGAGAGAGAGTGTGTGAGAGAGAGAGAGAGCGAGAGAGAGAAAGAGCATGGAGGAAACCAGGTAGTTTAATCAGCTCGAGGAAACAAGCGGAAATTCAGACCGACTGCTCTAAGCGGCACCAGCATGGGTTCTTCCAACACTGGCCCAAGAAGATGGACCTTTAACCCAGACCCAGCAGGTCCAATCAGAGAGCAGGGCTAGTTGCCAATGTCAGTGTGCACCAGTGCAGCTCGAATACTGGGGAGTTTGATACTGAGGACTGTTTTTACTTTTGTTAAAAAATTAGAAAATAAAAATGTCACTGTTGATAATAGAGAATGCTGGAGATGTTTTTTTACCCCTCTGTGCCCCGCTGTCACGTCCGACAGAGGTGCCCTCACGCTCCGCTGCCCACGCCCACGCCCACGCCCACGCCCGACTAGCATGGCCGTGGATGGCGAACCTCTTTTCCCTGGCTCTCACTGTCCTCATTGGTATTCTCCTTGGACGAGAGCTGCTCCCTCGCTCCCTCCCTCACTCCCTCGCTCGCTCGCTTGTCCATTTGTTCCTTTGCTCACTCACAGCGTCTTCTCTCGCTTCTCTCCCCCTCCACTGCCCTCCCTCTCTCTCTCTTCCCCTCACCACCAGGCCTCATCCCAGTGCCTCTGACTCTTAACGGCTATTTGTTGTTTGTTGGGCTCGTCTCCTCCGGCCTGGTGGGACAAAGAGGCCCAGTGTTGCCGGACTGGGGCCTGAATGCGGCTCCCCGGCAGCGATGCCGGGGCCTTACAGCCGCGTCTCACATCCCATTGAATGGGCCCGGGTCCGGGGCACTGTGCTACGCTGCATGCCACAGGGAAGGGTCAGGTCAGGGAATGAGAGGAGGGGCGATGGAGAGAGAGAGAACGACAAAAGAAAAGAGGAGAAAGAAATTCATAGAGGAGAGAAAGTGAGCGAATGTGGGGAGAGGAAGAGGATGATGGCGAAGAGGAGGAGAAGAGGATGGAAGGAGTTCCTCAGTCTCTTTTGTTGGTACCACCAGAAAACTACGACAACAACAACTACAACAACAACAACAGGCAGATGGCATGAGGAAAGTAACATGTTAAAACAAAAACACACACATGAGGCGTTTCAGAAAGATCACCAAATTAAGTCACAAGTGATATGTGTCCATGAGATGTGGTTCCACTCACAGCGTGTGAACAGACCCTCAGGCTCAGTGTCCTCCTCGCCCCTCCAATCCCCCAATCCTCCCCAAATGTCTCTTCCAGGTCAGGTCCCCTCCGGGTCAAGTCCAGGGCTTTAGGGAAAGCCCCCCCCCCATCCCCCCACACCCCCCATCCTCCTCCAAATACCCCCCATGCCCCAGGGCAGACCCCCACATGACTGTTAAACAGTCACTCATCTGATTCCACAGCACACAGGGCTTAAAGTCACATGGCAGTTTCTCCACTGCTGTTTTGCTTTCGCCTCCCCACTGATCTCCGATCTCCATTGCTGCCTTATATGATGTTAGTCAGCTGACATCAAATGCAGCTTTTTCGCTTACAGAATCTCCAGTGTTTGTACAACTGTCTCTGTCTGAGTATGTGTGTGTGTGTGCGCAAGTATGTGTGTGAGTTATTTGTGATCACATTAAGGGTGTATTGTCCCAACTCACTCTCCAGACTTGGCCTGGGAATGCATGCCTCTGGGGCAAGTCTTGACAGCCAGCACACAAATACACACACACACACACACACACACACACACACACACAAGAGTGAGCGATGAGGCTGGCTGGCTTGGTTAAACCCAGGGTGTGTGTGTGGTTGGCCACTGTCTGTCTCGAGGCACTAACAGCCCCACTGACAGGGGAGAGATGAGAGGAGAGGCATCACAGTGTGGCAGCACACATGAAGCAGGACCTTTTCTCCCGCAACTGGAACTGACTGATAAACAACCATCAAAGCAGCTTGCTGTACACACATGTGTACAGTATGTCAGAGAGCTATGTGTGTGTATGAGTGATGTGTGTGTATGTGTGTGATCCACAGAGCCTTTTCCTTCCCATGATCCTTTGCAGATCCTTAAGAGAAAACGTCTGATGGCAGCTTTGTGGCGCAAGGATGTTTCATGTCGTTCCCTGAACCAAAGAATGGTTGAGCCCCCTTAAGGGAGCCCAGCTTCTTCACTGTTGCGTGTTCATGCTCTCTCTTTCTCTCTCTCTCTCTCTCTCTCTCTCTCTCTCTCTGGCACTCATTCTGTCCCTCTCTCTCTGTATTTCTCTCTGTGGGGATTTGGCTCCGAGTTCCGCAGTCACTGCGTTGAGTCATGGGGGGATGTGTGTGTGTGTGTGTGTGTGTGTGTGTGTGAGGTCTTAGGGTGAGTGTGAGACAATACACACTGCTATTCTCCAGGGTAGTAGGGGGCAAGATGAGACAGAGAGTCTAGATTTGATTTAGAGTAGGAGGTGGATTGTGGGAGGGTGGTTCGTGAGATTCAGGGCGACACATTGGAGGGCTGGAGGGTGTGTGTGTGTGTTGTGTGTGTGTCAGGAGTGGAGGAATGGGCTCTTTTTCTCGGCAGTGTCAGAGACTAGGCCCTGCATTAAATGTCCTCACTGGCCGCTGGGGGTGCGTTCCCCCACGCCCTTACCCCCAAGCAGGTGGCTGAAGTCGGACAGCTCGCCAAGCCCTCGTGGGGGGTGGTGGTGGTGGTGATGAGATCCCCTCATGATGGCAGAGGAGGGACGCTGTGGCTGTGTTGCTGTCTGCTGCTGCTGCTGCTGCTGCTGCTGTTGCTGTGTCTGCTGAAGTGGGTAGTGCAAGCGGTGGCCTGCGGGGGCAGCGTTGTTGCTGTTGCTGAAGTTGAGCCCATCGTGGGTCCAGCGCGGGGGATCGCCGTACTCCGCCTGTGTGTTGGGTGCCGACACAACCCGCCGGCGGTCGGGCGACTCCTGGGGCGTGGACGGGTAGTACTCGCCCGCCGAGTTGCGCGTCACCGCCACCTGCTGCCGGCTCTGTGGCGGCGCGTCCCTGTGGCTGAGGATCAGGAAGCACTCGCGTTCGCTGGGTCTCTGTGCCACCATGTCACCGCTCATGTCGTCCCCCGCGTGCCGCCCGATGCCTCTTTCTCCTCCGCCCTGCGGGTACTTGTGCCTCTGGAAGATGACGGCCGTGCTGCCGGGGGGGCAGGGGGTGCCCACGGCCGTCAGCACCGGCTGGCCCTGCTCCCAGTCCAGCTCGGACAGGTGCATGTTGGGAGACGGCCGTTTCTGCTGCTGCGGAGTCTGGTCGGGCGTGGGCAGCCCGTTGTGCACGGCGAAAGGGTTCTCAAGCTGCGAGCGCGGCCGGTCGCCGCTGCCACGTGTCACGCTCATCACCGATCCGCTGCGGCCCTGTCCCAGCATGCTCTGCTCCTTGTCGCCTTTGCCCCGCTGGCGTCCTGAGCCGGACCGGCGCTGACACTGCCGGTGCTTGTGACTCATGATCCAGCACACCATCAGGCCCGACAGCACCGCCCCGGTGGAGAAAGCAGAAACTGCAGATACCACCAGCAGGTTCAGGGACACCAGGCCATCCGGCTCCTCTATGAAGCTCTCCTGGAGAAGACCTGAGAGAGTGAGAGAGAGAAAAAGAGAGAGAGAGAGAGAGAAAGAGAGAGAGGGAAAGGATGAGAGAGAATGAAACATCAATTCTAAGTCAAAAACAAAACAAAGATTTTGAAATAAACCAGTCTAAAACAACCCCATATCCCCACAGCCACAACCAATATAAAACCAAATAGATAAAGAACAGGGAGATGGGGAATGGTAGGAATAGACAGATATAGAAACAGCGAGAGGGGAGGTAGAGAGAAAGGGACAGAGAAGGCATTCAGTAAATGAGAAAATCAGCACAAGCATGCTGCGAAGCTCTATTAAGTTGCTTGTGTGTATGTGTGTGTGTGTGTGTGTGTGTGTGTGTGTGTTTTAAAATAATACTGTGCCTTACTCTTTCTTCATGGGTGGGACACTCCAAAGGTTCACTGCTATGGTGCGACAGCTAATTGCACTCATTACCCAGAGTGGATATTGTACTTAATAGCTCTAATAACTGGCTTTCTGATTGGGAACATCTCCAGGCAATACCCCCCCCCCTCCCCCCCCATTGCTCTGCAACATTAACTTTTGGTGGAAATGATTCCCCCCCCCTTACAGAAGCACCAGATAATTATGCAGTTTCAATATTGTATTTACACTTAAAGACTTGTGAACCACTTATGAACTATAAATTGGATTACATGAGAGTAGGCAGTGGAAGCTATTTTTTCCTCAGATGAACAAGGGTGATGGAGGGTCTCGGTTAGGAGAGATGAATTATTAAGAAAGGGAGAACAGGAGACCACCAAGCCTGCACGATGGATCAATTAAGAAAATGTCAGGGAAAAAAAAAACAACCCAACTCTTTGTAGTGTGAGCACCAGGGACTCGTATTGACAGAGAAGCACAGCGAGACTCTCGAAATGAACAGCTCAGACTCAGGGAAGGGAGGAACAGAGTGAGTGACTGAATAAGAGAGAAGGAGAGAAAAGAAGAAAAGAGAAAAAGAGAGAGAAGAGTGGAACAGAGGATAAGAGAGAGAGGAGGAGAGAGAAACGAGAGAGAGAGAGAAGCACGCTGAGTGGCCTTTAGCAAGTAGGAGCTACAGGAACCTCAGACAAACACAGTAAATGTTTATTAAATTGCATCAACAGCTGAGCGGGTGGTGCAGTAACTGTTGGGGGGTGGGAAAGAGATGGACTTCTCAGGAGAAAATGAATGGCTGTCATTAACAGACGTTTTCAAGCACCTCCTCAGCGGCGGACAGTGAAAGTGAGGGGAACAAAAGGGTCGGAAAACGTGGGAGATTCCATCGACTTCAAAAAACACACACAAGCCCACTTTTATTGTTTGGCAAATTTACTGTCACGGAGACAAATGGCAACCATTACAGGCAGGCACAAGAAGCTCGCAGGCACTTAATTAGGCAACTCCTTAGGCGGGACGCTGTGAAAAACAAAACAGCCCCAGAGATGGGCTTGGGGTGGGTGCATCATGGGTGCTTGGGGTGGGTGCAACATGGGTGCTTGAGGTGGGTGGATCATGGGTGCTTGGGGTGGGTGCAACACGAGCCCTTGCCACTTAGTCTCCATGATCTGGTTAAACCATCCGTGTATGCCACTAAGGGGGTTAATATGCGCCGAAGGCATGGTCCGGTGCTCCTCCACACACACACACACACACACATACACACACACACACAATGTTGAGCAAACCAAAAACACAGCTACACAAACACACACTCCTATAGCCACCCTGGGCGGACAAACAAGACCGTTTGAGACCCAGAAAGACAGCTATACAAACATTTGTCAAGGCTGAGTAAAACTCTTGCAACCACTCAGAGAGGACGAACAAAGCTAGTTGGTTGCTGAAAGCACAGCTACACAAACACACACTCGTGTAGCTGCTGAGCGTGGACAGACGAAGAGTGTTTGGGCAACAGAAACACAGCTACACAAGCACACACACACACACACACACACACACACACACACACACACACACACACACACACACACAAATAATCTGTGCTGACAAACCAGCAATAGCATGAAATTGAAAGACAGCTTTCTCCTCCGTCAAACGAGGCTTTCTAGATGGCCAAGAAATGAGTCTTCTATGGGCCTCTGCATTTATCATGGCCTGTTTCCTTTCCTTATACATCCTATCTGCCTTCCTTCCCTGTCTCTTCACTGTCTTTGTGTTCTCTCTCTCTCTTTCTCCCTTTCTTCTCTCTATCCATCTCTTTCTACACCTTTCCCTCTCCTTTCTATGCCCTCTCCCTCTATCTCCCTCTTCTGTCTTGCTGTCTCAACATCTCTCCCTGCTTTAAGTCTCCTACAATCCCCACTCTCTCTCTCTTTCTGCCTCCATGCTTTCTCCCTCACTCCCTTTCTCTTTCTCCCTTGCTCTCTTTTTCTCCTTCTCTTTCTCTCTCTCCCTTCATGTCTCATTCTTTCCCTGCTCTCTCTCTCTCTCCCTGTGCTCTCTCATCTCTCCCCACGCCTGTCTTCCCCTGCTCTCTCTCTCTCTCTCTCTCCTCCCCCTCTCATTCTTTCCCTGGTCTTTCACTTCGTCTCCCCCTCTCCATCCCTCTCTTGCTGGGGCCTATGGGGATGTCAGTAGTCGGTGGGTGATCCTGATCTTCCCCATGGCGGACTGTCACATAACGAGAGCGCGGCATTTCCAATCACAGCAGCCCCACCTCTCCCCACCCCACCCTGCTATCCTGCTATCACCCCCCCCAGCAGTGCTCTCTTGTGTTTCATGTGCGGCTCTATTCACCCTCTCATGCCCCCCCATCTTTACTTTATTTACTCTGGCTTTGGCGTTTCCTGGGGCACAGATAAACACATTACTGGCACGGCGGGTATCCTTTAAAACCTTCCAAACAAACGTCTGACGCACGTGGCATTCATTCCTTCCTCCCTCTCTCTCTCGCTCGCTCCGCTCTCTCCATCTCTCTCCCATTGCCTGTGGCTGGCTTTCAATCCATCTCCCTCGCACAGATTAAGCACATTCATGTAAATTTGGCTAAGGAGACTATGGTGTGTGGTGTGTGTGTGTGTGTGGTGTGTGTGTGTGTGTGTGTGTGAATGTGTGTTTCCATCCACTGTATTGTGAATAAAATAAAAAGGACACCCCTGTAATCAGTGAAGTTGTGAACAGATGTGGGATCAAAACACGAGGTTGTCAGGGCAACTGTAAGGGAATCAACCTCTAATAAAATGCAACAAGTGTGAATTTATGCGATAAACCCATTGCCATCACACTTAGTTGTGCATTATAAGATATGCAAACCAAGAAATAATCCGCCCCCTCGAGCGATTTCTTAGTCGACTTAGAAGATTTTATGCAAATTCACAGTCTGGATTTCCTATTTGATTGGTCAAAATTAGCATTAAAGAGTTGGATGGGAACCCAGCAAGTCTTATCTGCTGTAGACTCTGTAGAGTCCCATTAATGCTGCCTGTATCCATCTCCCAGTTCACCCACGCACACACCTGCGGTACAGAGCGGGGATCAGATCGACTTGAGCAAACGTTGCTTTTCAGGCAGCCGTACCACCAGGGTTGTTTATCGTGGCAGAAAATCGAGATGAATAGAACAGAGAAAGAGAGAGGGAGAACGACTAAGAGAGAGATGAGGGATGGAGAGAGAGAGAGAGATAGAGGGAGGGAGGGAGGGAGAGAGAGGGGGAGAGGGAAAGAGAGAGAGAGAGGTAGCGAGAGGACAGAGAGTGGAACAGTGGTTTTGTTTTTTTGTGGCCTGCTCAGCCCACACACTTAATGCTGAGAGTAAGACGGTGGAGCTCTGTTGAGGCGATCTCGTTAACATCTGAGGACGAGCATAATGGCACTCAGCTGGATTGAATCTCCATGTTAGCGTAGAGCCGCCTGAATGAGGAAGCCGGGCTCCAGGCTCTGCACAGACAATAAAGTGTCTAACGCTTACCAAGGAAGTAAGAGTGAGAGACCGATTACATGACAGAGGCTCTACTGAGACAACGTGACAGTGTGTGTGTATGTGTATATATGTGTGTGTGTGTGTGTTTGTGTGAAAATATGTGTGTGGGCAAGTGTGTGTTTGTTAATATGTGTGTGTGTATGTTTGTGTGTTTGTATGTGTGAGTGTGTATGTGTGTGCGTGTGTGTGTGTGTATATGTGTGAGTGTGTGTGTGTGTTTATATGTGTGAGTGTGAGTGTGTATGTGTATTTGTGTGTGTGGTGGCCTGCCCCTCTGACGAAAAATGCACCACTGAAAAACGAGAGAAGGGGAGGAAAAATCTCATTCCATTTGGAGTGCTACTCCATATCTCCCTTTTCAATCTCTTTCAATGTACCCACCCAACACACTTTTTTCCCTCTCCATTATCTCTCTCCCTCTCTCCCTCTCTTTTGCAGGAAACAGGATTCTTGTATACTGAAAAGGAACGGACAATTAGCACTGATGGCCCAGGGACTGAGAGCCAAGGAAGAGGCGATGGGAGCTGGTCTCTGAGCCTGTCCCAGTATCAGGGCCTCCCAGTGGGGGCTGATAGGACGCTGAACCCCTCTGTTCTGCTATTCCCTTCCCCCCGCTTCCCTTTCGAGCTTTTCCTCTCCTCTCCTCTCCAGTTCACTACTCCTCTCATCTTCTCCTCTCTTCTTTTCTGTTCTCTCTTTTCTCTTGCCTTTTCTCCACTCCTCTCAGCTCTCCTTCAGTCCTTTCCACTACTCTCCTCTCCCCTTCAATCTTCTTCACTCCTTTCTCCTCTCCTACTCTATCCTTTTCTATTCCTCTCCCCTTCTATAATCTCATCTTTACTCCTGCCTCTTCTCCTCTCTTCTGTCGCTCTACCCTTTCCACTCCTCTCTTCTTTCCCTCTACCCTTTCACTCCTCTCTTCTCTCTTCTTTTCCTCTATCCTTCCATTCCTCTCTTCTCTCCTCTGTCCCTCTACCCTTTCCGTTCCTCTCTACTCTCTTCTTTTCCTCTATCCTTTCCCACTCCTCTCTTCCCTTTTCTTTCCCTCTACCCTTTCCACTCCTCTCTTCTCACTTCTCCTCTTTCTTCTCCTCTCCTATCTTCTCCTCTCCCATCCTCTCTCCTCTCCTCTTCTCTTCTCCCCTCCTCTCTCTTCTCCTCATCACCTCTCCTCTCCCATCCTCTCTTTTCTCTTCTCCCATCCTTTCTCCTCTCTTCTTCTCTCTCTTCTCTTCTCCCTTCCTCTCTCTTCTCCTCTCCTATCTTCTCTCCTCTCCTCTTCTCCCCTCCTCTCTCTTCTCCTCATCACCTCTCCTCTTCTCCTCTCCCATCCTCTCTCCTCTCCTCTTCTCTCTCCTCTCCCCTTCTCTCTTCTCTTCTCCCCTCCTATCTTCTCCTCTCCTATCCTCTCTCCTCTCCTCTCCCCTTCTCTCTCTTCTTTTCTGCCCTCCTATCTTCTCCTCTCCCATCCTCTCTCCTCTCCTCTCCCCTTCTCTCTCTTCTCCTCCTTTTCCTGTTCTCTTATTAAGGCCTAATGCTGGCTGCCAGTACTGTCGGCTTGATGCACAGCAAGCATGTTATGGAGTTGCGGCCCCAATTACAGCAAAACAATGGCAAGGAGCACTCCAGTTAGAGCCGGCATGGAGACAGAGATGAGCAGTCCAAACCCAAGTGGTTTGTGTGTGTTTCGGTAGATCTGTGTGTGTGTTTTTGTGCTTGTGTTTATTTGTGTGTGTGTGGAGTCTTTGCAGCTGTCCAAACCACAATGGTCTGGGTCTGTTTATTTGGGTTTGTTTGGGTCATTGTGTGTGTGTGTGTGTGTATTCAGGGTAGGGGGCTATCAAGTTTTCCAAGAGGTATCTATGCCAAGACCCACAGCCACTCTTACGAAGTGCTTCCAATTGACATTTCCCATTGATCTTCAGTCATAAACATGCATCTGTAGCTTTCACAGTTCTCCACATTTCTCCTGTTGCTCTCCAGCTCTCTCTCTTTTTTCATGCGTCAATTTACCTCACTCTCTTTCCGTTCATCTGTCTGTCTCTTTCTTTCCATCAAATTCTGTTCCTGTGGCATCCACTTTAATCTTCCTCCTGAAGTCTGTCTCCAGGGATATCCCCCCTTCCCCCTGGTTTCCCCTTCTCTCTCTCTCTCTCTCTCTCTGTTTCTCACTCTGTCTGCCCCTCTCTCTCTAACCTTTCTTTCTGCACTCATTCGCCTCTGCCACGGCCGTCGCTGCCGCTGCCAAACAGGATTGCTAATGACATGCCTGCCCCCGGCCGCAGGCGGGCCTCCATTTAAGATTCTTGTCATTAAAAACCCAGGCAGCGTATAGATCCCCTTGGCCCCTGCCTTGCAAATTGGCAGCCCTTTGAGTAGAGCCCTATTGATTTTCAGGGCCTAACAATGTGTCAGTGGGCGCACTTGCACTTGTGGTGGCGAGGCCGATTGGAAACACAGACTTGCCCGGGTGGTGATTGTGGTGTGTTTGTGTGTATTTGTGTGTGTGTGTGTGTGTGTGTGTGTATGTGTGTGTGTGTCTGTGTGTGTGTGGTTAGCTGGAGCGCCACTCACTTCTGCCAGCTAGATTTGAAACGCACACTTGTCGGGTGGGGGTAGTGATGGTGGTATGTTTGTGTGTATGTGTGTGTGCATGTGGGTGGGTGTGTGTGTGTGTGTGTGTGTGGTGAGAGAGAGATGGAGCCATGCCAAGCTGGTTAGTTGATGTTCCCGTCAACTCTGCCTGCTGGTGGCGTTGAGGGTGCTGGCGCTGGGCACGTGTTGCTCCGTGAGGTGACACAGCATGCGTACCCAGCAGACAGCGAGAGAGAGAGAGAGCGAGGGCGCGAGAGAGAGAGAGAGAGAGAGAGACTACATGCAGGCCCAGTTAGCAAGCATACATCAGTGAAACCACTCATCATCCCCTCCAGTCTCTCTCCCTCCCTCTCTCTCACTGCCTCTCTCCATCTTTCTCTCTCTCACTCCCTCTCCCTCTCTTTCTCTCCCACTTTCTCTCTTTCTCTCACTCCCTCCCTCTCTCTGTCTTTCTCTCTCTCTCACACACACTCCTCACTCTGTCTCTCTCTCTCTTTCTCTCACTCTCTCCCTCTCTCTGTCAGTCTCTGCCTTTCTCTCCCTACAGTGTCCCTACACTCTCCTTTTTTCTCCGTTTCCTGCTGCTAAATAACTGGAGGCTGTTTTGCTCCCCTTCCTTCTTTCTATCTCTCCCTCTCTCTTGCTCTCTTTGTCTCTCTTTCCCTACTCTCTCTCTTCCCATCTCTTTCTCTCCCTCCTTATTTCCCTGTATCTCTCTCTGTCCCTCTCCCCACATTTCTTGCTCTCTCTCTCTCTCTCTGGCTCTCTGGCTCTCTTGTGTGCAGTCAGCCTCAATGCATTGTGGGCAGGCGTGTCTAAGGCAGCTCAGACAAATTGGAACCGGAGACCACAGCTAAAACCCCTTCTAAATTACTAGCATAGTGTTTACTTGCCGGAGCATGGTCCAGCCATTTATGGCATCTCGGCTTGTGCTGACTCTGACTAAGCTATAAGCTGCATGGCAAGAACCAATAAATGACTACAGCGAAGCAACACTGACCTATTGATCAATAAAGCCTTGACCTTCATGAGTAGACTCTGTCTGCTTTCAATTAGCGTTCACCCATACTGTTCAAATAAAGACAAAGGGCATGTTGCACGTGCTGTGTGTTGGTAGATGGCTGTTACTCAGTTCATTTTAACTGGCCCTTATCCAAACCTTTTTCCATTCCAGCATAATTGTGTGCTGTCTAGTGGAGTGAACTTGTCAGTTGGAGACAGCAGAGGATGTTTAATTGAGAGCGCATGTTGACTTAATGGCAGATTTTTTTGGAGCGTCACTCTGGCATGTAGAGACTAATTATCTGGTGAGGAAACAGCCGTGTTGGTTTCTGTTTTTAATCTGGCAGGTTTGTGTGTCTGTGTGTGTATTTCTGTGTGTATTTTTTTAAAGCCTACCACATGCATTATGCGAATGTTGCCTCTCTATAGCAACGCTTTAATTAGCTTACCTTTTTTCTTCCGTTTCATAAAAAAAAAAAAAAAAAAAAGAATCAGGGAAATATGCTTTCTTTCTCTCTGGCACGGTAAAGTGCTGCTTAAAGTGGCAACAAGGTTGTGGATGTTAACAGCTTCAGCTGTGTTTAATCGCACCAACCAGCTAACGCCTGCGAGTGACGAGGAACAAATGGCTTTCCATCATGTTCCTTTCAGAGAGGAAGTCAGAACGCACACACACACACACAAACACACACACACACACACACACACACACACACACACTGGCTACCCTGGAGTTGTAACACCGGCCCCACCGTAATTGATACCCCCAATTTTAGGTGCGAAGGCGGAGCACGCACACACATGAATCTAATAACAGATATTCTGCAGGTATGTCACCGGCCATAAATTGAAAATAACGGCACACTATTCTTTAATGACCCTCTTGGGAGGGGGGGGGGGCAGGTTCGGGTGGGTGTGGGTAGTGGGGGTCATGCCTGATGTTTTCAACAGTCATATAACTCGCCATTCCAAAAGTTAATTTCTCTCCCATGCATTTCGGCATAAATTTTCCTGAGGTGGCATGAACACCACGTTAGATTAACACCAGCTGAACTCACACAATTATTTGTTTGGAATAGCATAGCTGTGGGCGTCAATTCTTTGGATATTTTCCTATTATAAATATCCGGAGGGACCGAGTGAGGGAGAGTTCAGCCCAGGGTGCGTCTCCCGCCTTCCCTCTGTAAAGAGCTCAATGGGAGCGATGGATTCTGTTTCTCAGCTTAGGCACTGATTTGAAACGCACGTTTAATAAAGCATTTGTGCAGCGGGCGACGATTTGCAGCGAAGATTGTTCAATAAGGCTCCATTACACGGGCAGACCTTGGGCTGATGTGTTGCGCTGCGGCAAGGTGCATCTCAGTGAAGCTCACCAAGGCACTTGCAAGGCTCCGAACGGCTCAGCTCCTCCTGCTTCACCGCTTGTCTGATAAACGCAGCTAAATCCTCTCTCTTTAAAGCGATCGATGCGGCCGTGCTGATGACAGGCCTGGCTGGGGCTGGGGCTGGGGCTGATGGAAAGCGCTGGAGCGCGATGCTCAGCAATAGAGCTGGTCACCTGGAGGATGCGCTCAGAGTGGGGGTTCATCAGTTGCTCAGGCCAACAGCTGCAGGGCGGCGCAGGGCAAGGACTTCAAGCGCTCCCGGAATGACAAGGACTGGTGGTGTTGTGTGTGTTTGTTTGTGTGTGTGTGTGTGTGTGTGTGCATGTTTGTAAATATGTCTCTGTGTGTCTGTGTGTGTGTGTGTGTATGTGCATGTTTGTATATATGTCTCTGTGTGTATGTGTTATGTGTGTGTGTGTGTGTGTGCGCGTGTATGTGTGCATGATTGTATATATGTGTGTGTGTGTGTGTCTGTGTGTGTGTGTGCCTTTACTTTTTTCCCTGCCTAAGGCAAACCAGCGTGTCCATCAGCAAGTCCATCAGTACTCAGACACTTTCGCAGGGACTTTGAATGAATGTGTGTGTGTGTGTGTGTGTGTGTGTGTGTGTGTGTGTGAGAGAGAGATTCTTTATGCCGCCATGGGTGACACATTTCATGGTGTGTGTGTGCTCAAGTCATGAGTAACAGGGTCCATGGGTGGCAGCTTTTTAATACTCCTCCAATATCCCTCAACCACCAACACACACACACACACACACACACACACACACACACACACACACACACACACTCTTTCATCCCCTCATGTGAACACACATAGGTACACAAACAAGCGCATGTTCGCACGCACGTACGCACACACATACAGAATCTCACTGATCTGACTGATGAAAGCCTGAGCCAATGAGGGACTCCTCCCAGCACCCCCCACACGCTCTCCTTCACACACACACACACACACACACACACACACACACACACACACACTCTCTCTCTCAGGTGTCTCATGCCCTCCCATCATCCCTGAGAAGAGTCAAACCGTCTCCTCCTCGCTGTCTCACATGAAAGAGGAGAAGTCCTGACGGAGCAGCTCAAACGCCCCTCTTCAGAGATCCAAAGCCGGCACGGTTCTCTCCAGGGTTTCCCTCCTCTCATCACTTAACACACACAGACACACTTACAGACACACACACACACACACACACACACATACACACACACACACACACACACGCACAAAGTCACCCACTCCATACCTGAACTGAAGCATGCAAGCCCCTCATACTTCACACGGGCCCGATCCTCTCTACTGAAACTCTCTGGAATGGGTGGCAGGGTCCCCCTGTGAGGATTCATCCTCTCGCCTGCTTGCTCGGTGCTATCAAGTTTCTCGGGACTACTGTAGCGCCTTGCTCTGATCCAGGCACGAGAAGCATGGCCTTGGCCAGCGGGTTATGAATGCCTGAGGCAGTGAGACCCTAGACTGGCCCCGGACTAAGATGGACTGCCTCAGAGCCCCCCGACACACCACACATTCATCTTGAGCCCGCCTCCTCCCTTTGCACTGGCTAACAACTGTCTTACTGTGTAAACACACGGACACACACACGGACATACACACATATGTACACACACACACACACAGAGTCAGATTCTAACTCAAACTAATTAAAGGGACCCGCTTCAGTAAATATGCCAACGTGAGTGTGTGTGTGTTTATGTGTGTGTGTATGTGTGTTTGTGTGTTAATGGGAAATTAATATGTTATATCCTATGAGAGGTTGTTTAGGCAGTTGTCACAATAATTAATACAAATAAATATCATCCACTACTTAACAAGATGGGTGTAAATTCACTAGGGTGAAATATCAGGCAATATCTAGTGTAATTCTTTTAGTGCAGTTGTTTTTGGATTAATATGTTTATTTATTGGCCACTGTCTGGCAAGCTGGGAGATCCACAGTAGAGTAGAGTTCTAAAGTACTATGTAGGAAGATGGTCGTTACTCCTTAGCATAATGATGACTCCACACAGTGAACCCCACTTTCTTTTAATCCACCTCTGTATCTCTCTATCACTCTGTCCTCCTCTCTATCGCTTCCTCTCTATCACTTTCTCTCTCGCACTCTCTTCCGGCTCGATGTGAGCTGGCGGACCTCAATTAGAGTGTGATTGCAACCTGCTGTTCGGCAAGTCGAAACCCTGCATTACCTCAGGAAATATTTTCACAGCGGCATAATTGCTTCCATCTGCATGGGCTGCGGGATGAAGGTATGTCATTACACCGGAGTGCGTAAGCGACAGCTGCGTCATCAGCCATGCCGACGGGAGGCGGTCGGAGTTCCGACATTCACGCGCAGTCGCTGAGTTAACTGGCGCGTCGGCGTGTCAGCTGGGCCAGTGCCAGCAAATATTTGGAAACTGGGTAAAGAAATATTCTTTCAAAAAATATCGAAGCGAATAAGACGGTCTCTCGGAGACTGCAGATTTATTTCCGTGCCGAGAGCACAAAGTGTGGTGTCAGCCGAGTGCAAGCCGTCTCCATCCCGCGGTGACAGCATCCTCCCATTTGACGCCTGGTTTAACACGGTTGACTTTGGCTGATGAGTTTTCTGCACAAACATGTCTCCCGTTGTTTTCCCAGACCCTCGGCACAGACGTGGGCACAAGCACAGACGCTCGAGTTTAGAGAACGTCGAGCAAATAGGGAGAAGAAAAGCCGTTTAGGATGTGAAGTGCTTATCTTCTCGCAGAAGAACGAGATCATTGATGTATGGGTGCGGGCCCACGAGGCTAAATGTGTAAAGCGCTTCGTCTGTCAGGAGGCCTGTAACCCGGAAGACCTTAAATCCACTGCAGGGCTCGATGTAAGTCCCGTACATTCGAGAGAAGCCGATATGTAATGCCATTAACTAACACCCTGCTTCGTCCTGTGTTTGCACATCTTGCATTCATCAGTTGACGACACTTCAAAGTTGTTCTCAAGGGCTCAGTCATTGAGATGCGGAAGCATGGAACAGAGCTTGGCTTCGTTTCTTAGCTCTAAGAGGGGAGAGCAGGTTAAGGGATCTGGGCACGGAGTTGATTTTCTCCCGAGAGCTCCATGGTCGACGGTCACGGAGCCTTAGAACCTCTCCCGACATCCATCGCCACCCCACACACACACACACACACACACACACACACACACACAAACACACACATACACACACCATCACCTATGGTTTAAGGAGGAGAGGCCAGTGGGGGATATTGAGGAGATGAAGTAGGAGGCGAGAAGGAGGTTTCTTCATGCAAGGCCACACTTTCACACCCTCACTACCCCCCTGATCACCACCCTCTGATCACCAACCCCCTGCCCAACCCCCCCTCTCCTCCTGGCCCCCTCCTGACCGGCCTTCAATCTCTTTGCTATGGGTCGGCTCAATTAAAACGTCTGATGTCGGCTTCAGCTTTGATCAGGTCAGGAGACAGGGAGCGCTGCATTAAGAAGGCAGTGAGAGGAAGGAGAGAGAAGAAAGAGATGTGTGTGTGTGTGTGTGTGGGAGGGGTTGGTAGTGGGGTTGAGGAGAGAAGATGGACGATGGGCTGACATTTTAAGAGGCCTCCCGCTTGATGGTTTGCTTTAAGGTGCCAGCTGCTGTCCCAGTTTGACTGTGTGTGTGTGTGTGTGTGTGTGTGTGTGTGTGTGTCTAATTAAGATGAGAGAGAGAGAAAGAGAGAGAGAAAGAGAGAGATAGTGGCCTGCTAGCCTGATGTTTAAGACAGGATTCAGGTAGGATTCTGATATAAGACACAACATCCCGCTCCCAACTCAGTCAAAGACCCTCTCAAAGAGAAGGAACAAGGGATGAGATAGAAGAGGGCAAGATTAGAGAAAGAGAGAATGAGAAAGAAAGGGAGGGATAGAGAAGAAAAAAAGTTGAGCGAAATGTTGGAAATTTAGAAGCAAAAGAATGAGAGGAAGTTCACTGAGAGATCCTGTCAACTTTTGAATCAAGTCACGCCATGTGAATAATGACTTTACATTACAATTGAATAAATCTGTCCACTGATAGACAGTTGCATTCTGTGTATATACAAATGAGGAATGAGAAGTGGGGCTTAAGTGTGTGTTTGTAGATGTGTGAGTGTATATGTAATGAGACGTGTGTGTGTGTGTGTGTGTGTGTGTGTGTAAGAGGAGGACAGGCGTAGTATGTCACAGAGGCAGAGTTAGTGCCCCACCTGTGACAGCTCCTGACACAGGACACGAGGAGGCCTTCTTACTCCATTTGTCTCAGCCTTGTTTCAGAGTCAGGGCTCCAGACCGAAGCCCCACCCAAACACACATACACACACACACACACACACACACACAAACACACACACACACACACACGCTGTCTGAGCCCCTGCACACAAACATACTGTACACACAAATACTGCCTAAACCCTCACACGCACACACACACAGACATGCGCACACACACACACACACACACAGACACACCCACCCACCCTGACACCTTGACATACAGATGTAGCCGCACCTCTATGGATCCAGCCTGCTGAACAGTGGCAGTGGAGTCAGTGGCCAGATAAAAATCGATTTCCCTCCACCCTCTCCTGTCACTGGGCTTTCTCTGAGACCATGCTACACTAAGGAGAAGCAGTCTGGCCATATCCAGCCTCTCTTTATCTGACAGGTGATAAGGCTAAAGAGAGAGGGAGAGAGAGATAGAGAGAGAGGTAGAGAGAGAGAGAGAGAGAGAGGGAGATGGTGGAGAGAAAGGGACAGTTTCTTCTGTACAAAGGCTGCAGGCTAGTTCACTCTCTCCATCTCTCTCTCTCTTTTTTTCTTTCTTCTATCTCTCTTACTCTCTCTCTCACACATACACACAAATACACACACACAAACATAACAGCGACATCATCAATCTGGCTACATTAGTGGTGGCAGTTAGGATGGATGTGCAAGTTTAGCAGAGCATATCCATGTCTCCACCTGACTCTCCATCAAAGATGACACACGGGGTGCTCCATTACACATACATACACACACACACACACACACACAACACACACACACACGTACACGCACACACATGCACACACACACACACACTAAAATAGTATCTCTCACCCTCCCACTCTCTTGAGACCGAGCTGGGTTCAAGGGGCATAAAAACTTGTTTGAATGTGTCATATAACACACTTATATGACTCTCTAGCCCCTCAGGGGGGCATAACGGACCACAGCAGTACTTTGTACCCCGCAGCTCTGCACCTGCTGGCCTAGGACTGAGAGAAATGTGAGAATGAGAACACGCACACACTCACACACACAAACACACATGCGCAGCCACCCACACACACACATACCCATACACAACCCTGTGGACAACCCCCCCCCCCCCCTCAGTGCCCTACAGAGCACAGTCCAGGTGTGAAGCACTAATGACTTGGGTGCCCTCACACCTCAGTCCCCTTTGAAACCTCAGCTCCAGCCTTGTGTCAGGTGTCAGTCTAGACGCCTATCTCCGCGGAGACATGACACAGATACGCAGACACAGATACATGTCGCCGTAATGATGATGATGATGATGGTGATGATGACTAACGTCCCCCTGGCTACCCGCTCACATGACACCCCTCATTATTATGGACAGCGAGAGGGGAATGCCACTAACCTGAAGGGTTGATGATGATGAAAAGCTAAGTGCTCAGCATTGGAGCTCCCAGAGGCGAGAGTGACACACACACACACACAAACACACCTATCACACACACACACACCTGGCAAACTGGAGTAAATGACAATAAATCATCCCATAATACTGGAAAACAAATGAGATGAGTGACTAATCCATCCCATTCAAACAGCACAGCTGCGCAGCGTTTAGTAGTGTGGCAACAAACCCTGGGAGACACGAAAACAACAGCCTCTCCAGCGCCACTGTTGAGCCGCTGAAGCAGTGTGTGTGTTTCCCTGGCAGGTTGTGAGGGGAAAAAACACCAACGCGGGGACGGGGTGAGAGTGTGTGTGTGTGTGTGTGTGTGTGTGTGTGTGCGTGTGTGTGTGTGTTTGGTGTGGGTCGGAGACAACCACCAGGCAGACCAAAGGGCAGGCCGACTTCCACTGGGCACACCAAAGCCGACGCTATCAGTATTACTGGCGGGGCAAGTCGGTGTGGCACCGCTTTGAGCCGACACTGCCTGACTGCCCGACCCACTGCCGTGTTATGCAATATTCATGCATGGCCAGCCGCGCCTGACAGCGAGCACACGCGCACCTCCTGCCGAGGGGTCGCTGGTTTAATTTGCGCAAAGACTCCGCCGGAATTAGCGGCCGGATCAAAAGGCACCTCGGGAGCGGAGGCCGAGATTTCTGTCTGGAGCGATCAATTCAGTTGAGCCGGCTACAGCAAAGTGAAGATAACAGGCCCTGCTCTATCGAGTAAATGTGTGTGTGTGTGTGTGTGTGTGTGTGTGGCCATTATTGCAGCTGAATGTTATTAAGCATGGGTGAGAAAACTGAAAAAGAGGAAAACACATCACGTAACGACACTGGCAGATGTGAAATCATTAACAAAGGGGAACTCGGTGGGCTACATGAAACTGGGCACGCCACCAGTTTCAACCCAGGAGCCTCTCTCTTTGTAGTCTGTTTTGTATGTGGTGTGTGTGTGTGTGTGTGTGTGTGTGTGTGTGTGTGTGTGTGTGTGTGTGTTTGTGTGTGTGTGTGTGTTGTGTTTGTATTGTATGCTTCATGCTTGTGTGTGCAGGTTTATGTATGCTCTGTGTGTAAAAGTGGGCAATTGCAGGTATTGGTTCGTGTGTGTGTTTGTGTGTGTATGTGCGTGAGAGAGAGTCAGAAACAGAGTAAATGAATAATCCTTACACACCAAGGTAAAAAAAGGAGCACAGTTCTTACCGTCACAGTCCCCCAGGTGGGATGTGTTTCCCTGCTCCACGTCTTGCTCAAAAGGTATCCTGCAACGCAAGGAAACTGCTGTTATTTATCAAAGCCCCAGCTCACTCGCCTGCAACACGTCATGACTCCCTACTGGCACAGTATCACAACACAACAGAGAGCAAACACACGTTTTTAAAGAAGAAAAAAACCCCCAGAAAGATTCATGATTGAAGGAGAAGCAGAGGGACAACAGAGTAAACAGAAAGAAAGAAAGAAACAAAGAAAGAGGGAGAGGGAGCGAGACAGAGAGGGAGAGAGGTGGGGGGGGCAAATCTTGTAGGTACTACTTTTCTCTTGTTTGATTTTCTCTTACTTTGATTAGTCAAGCTAGCGCAAATCAAAGGATGCTTTTAACAACACAGGGCGAGTCAGCAGGATATCAAAGTGAATTAATTCATCTGAAGTTCTGCCATGTGCTGGAAGCTCGCTTCACCAAGCCTGATCAAGGCCCGGAAGACGGCCGAACAGTACCATCACGCATCAGCACTGCTGGGGAACCAGGCCGAGATGGTCGGTTGGACCTCAAAGCCCTGGCTAATGAAGAAAAATGGCCGCCTGCGTGGCTCTTACGATGGCTCCTGTCCAGCGTCGTTCATCAGACGAAGGGGACAGCCTTAGGCCACATGTGGCATGCTGCAGAGGTGCACGCTGGGAAAAAGACCTCTGACTATGCGTCTTTAACAAACATCCCAGGATGAGAGCTCAGCCCACGGGTCAGTTTCGCAAGAGGAGGACCGCTTTTGGAGGCAGCTTCCCACGCCAGCGTGTGTTAATGGTTGACGGAAAAAAAGAGGTCTATAAAACATAATCTCCCCTCCGACTGCTGGCTCTGGGCTGTAATCAAGTGAGCTCCTCAGAGATGCGATGGCAGGGCCTGTTTTATAACACTCTGCCCTCAACCAAAGGAATCTAAATGAGTTTACGTACTCCTTACAGCTCCGCAGAGAGACAGGGGAGAAACACATTAATACATTCTGAACTGCAGGCCATTGGGGGAGGAATGTGACACACACCCACACACACACACACACACACACACACACACACACACACACACACACACAGACACACATGTATGCACACACACACTCACACACAAACACACACGTGCACACACGCGCACACACACACACGCACACACACACACAAACACACACACAAAGGCCCGAGATGAAGAAATGGAATATGTGAACACTATTATCTTTTTTTCCAGGCGTGATGGATTCTGGTCATTTGTTTAGTACCGAATATGCAGACACAACAGTTAAGAGAGCCTTCTATCATACAACCTCTTTAGGGAGAGGAACGATTCATAGACAAACTGATATACCAGTGTTATGCGATACAGAATCGATCAGCAGGTTGATCGTCCCTGCGCAAATCCAGTGAGGGGAAACTCGAGTGGTGTAACTAAATCGGGACGAGAGGTAATGTGGTCTTGGGGTTGGATGTGTTGCTGTTGTCTGGATTGTTAGCAGCCTGCTGTGTTATCAGGGCTAATTCAATAACAGCAGCGAGCTGCAGGAGCAGTGGCTGCCTCTGCTCGGAAGTCAGGGTTATCGCACTTTTAAAATGGGCCCAGATTGAAGGAGGGGAGAGAGAGTAGGACAGACATACACACACTCACACACCCCCCCACACACACTCACACGCACACACACACGCCCACACAAACACACACACACACACACTTTTGTCTGTGTCTTTCTTTCACTCTTCTTAGAAACAGACAAACACAAAGAGTGTTTGTCCTTCTCTGAAGGACAGATGGATGTTGTTGTGCCTTGCGTGCTGCTGGACTTCATGAAGTATGCAGCAAAGAAGGAAGGTGCTATGGCCTCGGTTCCCCCAAGGACTTCACCTCGGCTCCCCCCCGTAGAGCTCACCTTGTTCCGGGCCGCAGGAAGGAACACGTGCTGCCTCGGGTCCAGCCGCAGTAAGGGTCTCGCGAGGCGATGCAGTTCCTACGGCGCAAACAAATAATAAATAAAGAACTAAAAAACAAAAACAAATAAACAAATAATTCAGCAGGTGTCCTGAGAGAGAAATGGTGCTGGTGGGTTTTCTCATGGACGTGTATATGTGTGTGTGTGTGTGTGTGTGTGTGTGTGTGTGTGTGTGGTGTGCGCACGCGTGTGTGTGTGTGTGTGGGCTGGGTCAATGCACACATTACACGTGTGACCTGTGCCCACAGCTGAACTTGGCTCACTGGACCCAAGAGAGGTCAGAGCGAATGGGTAGGATGAGGGTAGAGAGAGAGAGAAAGAGAGAGAGAGAGAGATGGACAGAGGGAGGGAGAGATAGAGAGAGATAGAAATAAGGTTAGGAGGAGATAATAGAAGGATAGAGAGGAAATGAGTGAAGAATAGGAGAGGGGAGAGAGAGAGAGAGAAAGGGACAGACAGAGAGGTGAGCAGAGAGAGAGATAGAGAGGGGTACCAATAAGGGAGACAGAGCGGAAATGAGTGAAGAATAGAGAGACAGAGAGAGAGAGAGAGAGAATTGAGAAAGACAAACAGTAAGCCAAACAGAGGGGGAGGCTGAGGTCTCCATAGACTGTGGGAATGCTCAGCGCAGAGCCTGTGTGTCTAGGCTTGTTTCCTCTGGCTGCCTGACTTGGGTATGCAGCATTACGCAACCATGGGAAGGCTACCTCAGGATGCTCCCCAAAAGTCAACAGGTTTTGATCTGGAAAATCCACTGAGTGTATGAGTGTGAGAGGTGAAAGTGGCACAGGTCACAGCTGTGTGTATGTGTGTGTATCTTTGACTGTACTACTATACTGCTATACTGCTTTGACTGTACTGCTTTGGCTTTGTTTCTGGTTGTATGCATACATACACCCATTTGTGTCTCTGTGTGCATGTTTTCATACTTTTTGGTTATTTTTATTTTTTCAAAAAAAAAAAAAAAAAAAACATAAAACAAAGCTATAGGGTCAATTTCCATATTGGTCTGTGACTTTTCAGAACAATGTCACATGCAACTAAATTAATACCAACTTTGAGAACATGATTAATTACTGAAAATGTATGCTTTTTTCCATCCTGTTCAATTCTCCTTTGGACAAATGAGGTTTCAACCTCACCACTGGAGTCAACTGGTAAAATACAGTTATATTGAGCTGCTGGAGTTAATTTGTCAGTTGTTAGTTAATTGCCAAACCCTGTCTCTGTGTGTTGTGTGTACGCGTATTGCGTGTGTGTGTGTGTGTGCGTGTGTGTACTCACTTCATGCACCGTGAGTAGAGCTGGCATCGGGCCACAGGCACTCTGACTACGCAGGAGGGGAAGGCCAGCAGCAGGGTGTGGCTCGGACGGTCCAGGATCAGTGAGAGCAGCTGCCGTGCCTGGGGAGAGTCCTCTCCACACCTGCACACACACATACGTGCACACACACACACACACACACACACACACACACACACACACACACACATATAAACACACACACACACACATACACATACACACACATATAGACACATACACAGACACACACACACACACACACACAAACATAAGTTATGTAAATCACTTTTCAGGACATTTTAATTTATGGGGACAACAAACTGAGTCTTTGTTGAGAATTACCTATAAAACTCACATAACACGAAGACATGAAGAAAATCCCTCACCACACTTATAAGCACCTTTTATGTGCTTTTTTCATAGATAAAATTGGTTTCAAAACCAGAAGAAAAATGGATTCTTTAATGAAAATAAAAACTGAGAAGGATTCCTGTATAGAGACAAGCTGAATAACCCTTAAAAGATATGATTGCAGTTATTAGACATAGAGGGCTTCAAGATCAACACAAAGGGTATTAAATAATGGTCTGTGGGCCGCAGAGCTGGAAAATGTCTGAGAACATTAAACAATTTCTACATAACTTCCCGTGTATACACTCAAACTGAAGACAAATGATGGAGAAACAGGACAAAAAAAACCACCCCGCACATGATTAAAGACTGAATGTCTCCCATTATGTCACACACTCCCTGAAGAGCACCATCTGTAACTTTACAGTCGGGTTTTTCTTTTCTGTGGTGAACTGAACAAATAGCTTATCTAAGACAGGCAGCGTAACCTCAAGCAGCAAAACCACAATTAACTAAACGAGCAATGCAGACCGCAGCTACTGCCAGAACACACTAATACTAAATGCTAAACACTGCTGGCTTTTCTCTGGCCTACAATAACTATCAACCCCACTGACGTCCATTATTAACGTGGTGCTCGTTCGATCTTTACTCCTCGTTTTTTTTTTTCGTTCTTCAGTCTCTCCAAAATAAATCCCCAAAAAACAACTTCTCTCTCTCTCTCTCTCTCTCTCTCTCTGTTCTCCTGGTCTGTGCCTCGGCTTGTCTCACTTTGCCCTTCCCTTGCTACGCTAACCTCACTTCAGACGAGCACATCCAATTAACCGCGACCAGCGATAGCGAGGAGGCAGAGCCTCAAAAAAAGCCTCCAAACTGCCAGCGTTGTCATAAAGCCGTCTCCGTGGCAGCGGGTGCTGTTATTGATAACTCCTCTCAGATAGACATCAAAGAGTGCAAGGCGCCCCTGCAAAAACCCTGACACGCTAGGCGTTAATTAGCATACTGCGCTAGAGTGTGCCGCTCTAACACACCTGGTATTTCTGTCTATGTCTCTGTGTGTGTTTGTGTGTGTGTATATGTTTGTGTGTGTGTGTGTGTGAGAGACAGAAACTCACATTTGTTTATGTTTATACTCATGCATAGTTATCGCTAGAGCCTCTGATTGTGGCATGGCTGGGAAATGCGGAATCATTAAGAGGAATTTATCAGACACAGCGGGTAAGTTCTTCTGAGTCACCCCGTAATGACAAACAGCAACTAAACTGGGAATGTGTGTGTGGGAGAGAGGGAGCAGACAGAGGAAGGAGACTGAGAGAAGAGGGCAACAACACCAAGAACAGCGCTAGACAATGCATAACAAAGAGGCAAAAACAAAGTAGACACTGTGAAAATAAGAGAATGTGAGAGAAAAATGGAAACAAGGACAGAGAGAGAGACAGAGAGAGAGAAAGAGAAAGAGAGACAGAGAAAGAGACAGAGAAAGAGAAAGAGACAGAGGGAGACAGAGACAGAGAGAGAGAGAGAGAAAGAGAAAGACAGAGAGAGATAGTGCAGAAGAGTGTAGAAGTTCAAGTGTTTTTTGCTTCTCCTCTCCCCCTTTCCCATTTCCACAGTGTTCCAGCAGAGAGTGAGCAGGGCGAATCAGGAAGCCATTTTGGGATGGAGGGATGCACCTCTCCACTCGTCCCCCTCACCCTTGACCCTGGGCAGGCTGTCAGGTTCTCCTGGCCCCGGCCAGTTGATGAGAGAGACGTGGGAGGTTAACTGAGGGCACGCTCACACAGGCCTGATCTGATTACCTTGTTCACTTTTTACCTGATTAGCTGTGGCCACCCTACTGCGTGTGTAGTAATGAGTGTGTGTGTGTGTGTGTGTTTTGCACATGTGATTGCATGTGAGTCTGCACGTATTTCAGCGTGCTTGCGAGCATGAGTGTATTTGTGAGTGTGTGCATATCATGCACGGGAGTGTGTGTGTGTGTTATAGAGAGTGCATATGAGTGTGTGTCTGGCTGGCTGTCTGAGCCTCCCCACCATGCGTGGAATTGCAAAGCAAATTAGCCACCGTTTCCTAATCCAGTCTGGCCAATGGAGGCTCTCTGATATGGAAAGCATCATTCTTAGAGCTTTTAGTGTCTCATGGCGCGGGTGCCACGTGGGGGTGGGGTGGGGGGGGGGGGGTTGGGCTCCGGGGGGGAGGGTACCCGGCACCAACCACGTTTCATGGGGTCATAGCTGACATCTGTGAACCTTTCAAGAACCACACAGTTCTCTCATTTACACCACTTCACAACTTCTCAGTTTCACACTTAAGATAAAGCGAGCGAAAGAAAGCATATGTAAGTGAGTGTGTATATGTGAGTGTGTGTGTGTGTGTGTCTGTGTGTGTGTTTGTAGACACGTATACCACAGTGGAATAGGGAGAGAGTGCAAGAATATGCCTCCATCTCACTGTCGTAATGGCAAGAGGGATTTGCAGGGCAATTAGCACAGTGGCTATGGTTAGGGGACTCTTGCTTAAAAACGCGTCTTATTGCCTTCGGCGGGAGATAATAACCAACTAATGCCCCATCTGTTGAGTCTGCCAGCTTCTCCCCCTGTGGTCTTAGCACCGCCACAGTGAGCATTTCCACCATAAAACACACACACACACACACACACACACACAGTCACATACAACACACTAGATCTCATCGACGGGTGGTTTTTAACCCTTGCGTGTATTCATGTAGCTGTGGCTTACTGCTGCCGCTACTTGCTTGCAACTGTAAAGCCGTGGATTTAGAAAGACGTACACATAGCAACGAGGACGTATAATCACAGACATGTAAATGTTCCTATCCTTTGTGTAAAAATGTGATGATGGGGCTTTTTGTGCAACGTCGCTAGGTCACATGACTACTTTTTGAGCAATGTCGCTAGGTCACATGACTTTGGAGACATGATTTTGGAGGCTCATCAGTGAAGTTCTACAGATGAAAATTTGCTGCCAGATACCATATTGATATCAAAACAACTTCATTAAGCAGCATTGCTTAAAATGCCCTATGTATCATCGCCTTGACTGTATTCTAAGTGGCTTCAGATAAAGACGGAAATTGAAAACATACTTCTCTGCATTGAAGCCCTCTAGTTCCTCGAGGAGGATGTTTCCGCTGGTCACTGTGTTGTCGGAGTTCGGCATGATGAGGAACTTGAGGATGGTTCCGCGGCTGGAACCCAAGAAGAGAACTGTGCGGTTCCTGTAGGGCCCGGCCTCTGTGTCCACCACCATCTTATTCAGCTGGTACCTGAGGACAAGACAAATCAAAACTAAACACCAAACACCACAACAGTGTCATGTCTGGGACACTGAAGAAAGCAAAGTTGTCTCTGTCTGGATCTGTCTGTCTCGCATTATTGGCTTATCCCTGCTGAGACACTCACAGGCTGAATTTCAGATTTCACATGAAATATTAATCAAACCCCGTCTCTGTGCGGGCGCGCAGGTGGGCAGGCGGAAGAATGCATTAACGTGAGGATTCATTAATGTAATTAAGCCCAAAACTGCCTCCTCTTGTAACAATAGCACCGGGGATGAACCACCGCTGTGCACAGAATCTTTGCATATGGAACAACGGCACTCTAAAATAAGAAACTCTCTCTCTCTGTCTCTCTCTCTCTGTCTCGGAGGGAGGATTTCAAACATTTCTCCAAACAGCTTGTGACAGTGATCTTCTCACGGCTCTGGGCCAACGGGGTATGATGTTCTCCAGCTGCGGCTGGGGGCCTTTGCAAGCTCATGTGCCTGGTGAGCAGATATGATCCGCTGTAGGGGCGGAAGGATGAACAGTTGTGTCTCCAACAATAAACAATCAGTGTGTCTGAAATCCAATGAGTATTGAGAAAAGTGGAGGAGAGAGAAAAAAGAGATTGAGAGACAGAGAGAGGGTGTTGGAGAAGCATGCTATGAAACTATGGTTTTCCCTGTCCAACAATAAACAACCGGGGCCTCCAAGAGATGTTGGATGAACAAGGGGAAAATAGAGAGCGGAAAAGAAAGACAGAGTGAGTAAGGTGGTGTGGGAGATGAGAGACACAGTGAGGGAGAGGAGGGAGAGAGAGAAAGAAAGACTTTTTTTAATGCTCAATATTTGTTTTTCACTAATCTATTTGTTGGTTGTTAGTTCTTTGACAACAAGTGCTCTTGTCACGTCAATAAAACTTTTTGAATTTGAATTTGAATTTGAAAGAGAAGAAAAGAGGGAGAGAGAGAGAGAGAAAGAGGGAGAGAGAGAGAAGGAGAGAAGGAGAGAAGGGAGATAGAGAAAGAGAGAGAAAGGGGGAGAGAGTGAAGAGCCTCACCTAACCATGGTTCTCACAATCCAAGGCCTCTGACCTAGCGAGGGCACCGCCTCATCCATCAGGGGGTGGGTCTTGACGAAGGTCAGCATTTCGTCTGGGAAGGAGTTGGACGAGTTGTACTTGGAGCCGTGGCCAGCGCAGCCTCCAGGCCTGACAGGAAACAGATGAGCCAAACGATACAGACTGGGTTACACAGGCTTTCCATTGTATACTTTTAGACATTTTTACAAATGGGACTTTAGGGTCCTGGGTTACCTGGGTTTGGGTAGCAGTTCGTCGGGAAAGGGGGTCCAGATGGATTCGGGAGACTTCTGTTCTTTGAATCTGCCGTCAAACACGCTAGCCAGCTGCTCCATATCGAAGGCACACACTGCAGAACCTGGGATACTACAGGAGAGAGAGAGAGACAGAGAGAGGGAGAGATGATGAAATCAGAGTGATGGAGAGAGAGAGAAAGAGAGAGAGAGAAACTTAATTTAACAATAACTTCAACTTCACAGTTAGGGTTTGAGGGCCCATCATTAATAATCCTGAGTTTTTTGTCTGTGCAGTGATTCTTGTGTGAGACTCATAAACATGCCGGTGTCTGCTCAGACAAAAGTCTCAGAGCCTGAGGGGCTCTTGAGGGAAGTGTGGCTTGATGAGTTTCAGGAACCACCTCATCAAAAAATAAATGCTTATAAGCTAGTATAAAAACCTGACAGGCCTAACAGCCCTGATGATCCCCTGAACAACCACAGCAACGAAAAAAACAAAAAACAAAAAAGATACACTTAAGTGGGAAATATGATATCTATTAAGTGGGAAATATGATATCTTTTAAGTGGGAAATATGATGTCTTTTAAGTAGGAACTATGATATCTTTAAGTGGGAAATCTTTTAACAGGAAGTGGCAAGAGCTTGATAATTTCCCAGGTCGTCTTGTGGTGCAGATTGTTCTGGAGTGTGCTTGAACTTTGTCGCCTGCCGAGGCAGACCATGCAGGAACAGCTGTGGTGTTTCACAGCCACGGTGGAGTGGTGCATCCTACACACCAGCAGTTGCACTGCTCTTCATGCTGGTATGCATACCCTAGAGTCTAGTCAGTCACTGACAGGAAGTGTGAGTCAGAGGAGGAGCTCACTTCCTGCCAGCACAGACTCTCTTGTCCTCACGGAGGAGGGCAGAGGAGAGAGAGAGAGGAGAGTGATTGTCCCTGGCACAGCGTGACAAAAGCTCTCTGTTACTGAGCACAACACATAAACACAGACAGCCAGTAAGGTGACTCAGCCTGTTCCCCCAGATACCACCCCTCCTTCCCTTCCTCCCTCATTCATTCCCTCTCCTTCTTGTCTTCTCTCTCTCTCTCTCTCTCTCTCTCTCTCCCTGTCTTTCTTAGTATTTTGCTCCTCTGATCTCTGCAGCTGGAAGGCGTATCCAGAAGGTCACTTCGGGTACTTGACAGGAGAACACTCAGAACTCTGACAGGAAGAGGAACTATTTCATACTTGAACTCTCTGCAGTCATCACAGTCGATATCCAGCCATGCACATGACAATGCTCTGTCTCTATCCATGCTTGCAGACACACAAGTGATTGTTGTGAAATTTTGAATGCCATGACAACTAACACAATGTCACACTCTTGTAAGCTAACCTGGGCTAGCATCAAAGCTGTCTCGACATTTAAAATGTTCATATGACACCATTACATAACTGAACACTGACTGTCATGAAATATAAGACAGGTTATGTCAGCTGCCATGACATGTTAGTGACATGAGTACAGATTGTTCAAAAGAAGTCACATTGGAAACAGGCACCCTTGAAATCCACTCCTTCATAGAAAGATACCCTTCCTTGGGTGCTCAACACAAGCTTGTTGGGCAAACTGCCAGCAGTATAATCAGGAAAAAGTCCTTAAAAAACCTAATTTCAAATCATGGCCTTTAATGTGTAGAAATGGGTTTTTAGTGTGGACACATACTGCCTTAATATTTTTCATTGATCTGTTGGTATAAGAGAGCAAGCCCTTAATTACCCTGGAGTCTAAGCACAAATCTGCCTAATATTCACTTTGAAATATCCTCCTGAAATATTTCTCCCTCTGCGCAGTAGTTCTAAAACTCTCTGGGGTGACTCTCTGGGCATCAGGGTCAGTTAAGGTTTAAATGGGATTTTCTGTGATCAACAACATCTAACAACCCCACATTGCATTTATACAGTTCTATTCTAGGGGACCCAGTGCAATCCGACAATCAGATATGGCCGAGAAACAGTGCTAATGCCATTGCACATCTACAAGGGAGATCTGATCCATGCGTGCAGCTGTGTTACAGAAGTGGCTTACTTGGCACAGCCTGAAGCACTACAGCCCCAACAGCTCGGGGCCATCTCTCGGGCACCAGATGCCCACTAAGATGCCAGCAGCACTGGGCACTGGGTCCCATCTGCCATCACTGAACAAGACCTGGGAGAAAACAATGCCCAGAGCAATAACAACCTGGCCTTTACAGGAAAGCACCAGCAGACATGGCGCCACATCCAGGATACCAGGACCAGCAGGCTGGAGATGGGCCTTGACCCGGCTCAGGTCTGTCTCTAGTTGGAAATGGACCCTTTCCAGCACTCCAGCCTAATCAATCTATGAAGGCTTTTAGAGCTGGAGCTTTGGTACGGGTCTGAGTCTGTGCGTGAGAGCAAGAGTGTTTATGTATGAGTGTGTGTGTGTGTGTGTGTGAGAGAGAGAAAGAATGTGTGTGTGTGGCCTGTTTTTTTTACAAGGTCCACTTGGCACAAAAAAAAAAACCTAGAGTCTCTTCTGCCATTAACCTGCAAGGTGAAGAGCAGCTAATTTTACCCAGAGAGTGTGTGAAGGCTGTCTCTGCGGGTCTGGATGTTTGCCTGTTTCCCTCTGCCCATTTACCTTTACTGGCTGAGGTCTTTTTTCCGTCTAACAATCTGCCTGTCTGCATTGGCCATTGTCTATTTGAGGTCAGGACTCTTCTCCTCGTCTGGTGCTCCCCATCTCTTTGTGTCTTCTTGCATGGGCTCTGGGCTTTTTTAAGGATAAGAGCTGTCCGTTTGTCTGTCTACCTCTGTCTGTTTATCTGTCTCTTTGTGACAGATATTGTGTGGGCTCCAGGCTATGTGAGGACAGCAGCTGTCTGTCTGTCCGTCTGTCTAGGAGTTGTCTGTCTACCTCTGTATGTCTCCCTGTCTCTTTTAATGAGTGGGCTCTGGGAGCAATCTGTCTGTCTGCAGCAGTCTGTCTCTCTGGAGCCGTTTGTCTACCTCTGTCTGTCTCTCTAAAGGCACTGGTGCTGGGTTACATGAGGTCAACTCAACTCTAACTCTCCCCTCCTCTGTTCTGTTCTGACATTTTGCTGACTGAAGCCCAGCTTTCACTCTGCCGTCAGTATGTGTGTGTGTGCATGTGTGTGTGTGTGTGTGTGTGTGTGCGTTTCTTTCTTGCATACCCATGTGTGTGTTTTCCCAGTTTAGATGTGTCTGTGGGTGGCTGACTTTTGTCCAAGCAAGTGTATAAATGTGTGGCCATTTCAGGGGTGTGTGTATATGTTTGATTTATCAGTGTCAGTGAGTGTGTTTGCGTATGTGTGTGATAGAGAGCGAGCGAGAGAAAGAGAGAAAGACAGAGGGTTGAAGTGTGTGTGTGTGTGTGTGTGTGTGTGTGTGTGTGTGACTGTGTTTTTGGGGGTGGTTTAAGCCTGTCAAAGTGGACTGACAGCGGCCAGTGTTTTGACAGCTCTGTGCTCTCAGTTAGTGGCCGCCGTGCTGCTGACACACCAGAACCAAAGTAAGTGAGCCGAGCGAGCGTTTCACCTTAGAGGACTGCCTTTGAACATCCCCCCGAGGCCAGGGCCTAGCTCCAAAATCTCGGTTTTTACTGCTCTCAGCATCGAGGCCCAGCAAACATGATATACAGCCTGTATGGTAAATGCTTTATCCAGATTAACTGCGGTTTTGAAACACTGGTCCTGTGACCACAGCTCAACTGTTGGGATAAGTTGCTACTACATGAGTTGGCATGACAACATACCAGTGAACATGACCATCCTCCTGTCTATCTGTTTAAACACTGACCCAGTTTGGACAGGGTGGGATTTTGTTTTGGCGGTGGGTCTGAAATGTATGCATCTGTGGCGTTCTGATGCTGTTCTGTTGCCAAGACGCGACCACCCGCCAGCCTGCCTTCTGTGAATGCAGCACTCGGGGGAGCGCATGCGGCTGGGGCGCGTGTCTCCGTGGAGATGTCTCCTGCTCCCGTAGCGACTCCTCGGAGGGTGAGTGGAGCGCTCACGGCTGACAGGACGAGAGAGGAAGGAGAGAGAGATTCTCCCTCAGGCTCTCAGCATGGCTGCTTTCCGACGCTCTCCTCTTCAAGCCAGCACTTTCTTTCTATCCTCTCTCTCTCCTCTTTCTCTCCCTCTCTCTTTCAACGCCTCTCTCTTTGGTCAGAAATTTTCTTTGCTCTTCTGGCTTCAGGCAGTTTCTCCAACCTACCCTCTATCTACCTTCTAATAAATGAATGAATGACTGAATGAAAGAGCATATAAATGTATCTGGATCTGGATTTTTGTTTGCATGTGTGTATGTATGTATGTATGTATGTATGTATGTATGCATGCATGTATGTATGTATGTATGTATGTATGTATGTATGCATGTATGTATGTATGTACAGTCTGTATGTATGTACAGTCTGTATGTATGTATGTATGTACAGTATGTATGTATGTATGTATGTATGTATGTATGTATGTATGCATGTATGTATGTATGTATGTATGTATGTATGTATGTATGTATGTATGTATGTATGTATGTATGTATGCATGCATGCATGTATGTATGTATGTATGTATGTATGTACAGTGTGTATTCAGTCTCACTTTCTCACCCTCTCTTTGCTCTTCTCTCTCCTCTCCACACAATCTCCCTCTCTCTCTCTGTCTCTCTCTCTTCGGTGTCTCACTTTTCCTCTCTCTCCCTCCCTCTCCCTCTCTCTCCCTCTCCCTCTCTCTCTCTCTCACTCTCCCTCTCTCTCCTCCTTTGACTGCAGTCTCTGGTGGGCTCCTCTTCACCCGCTGCCCCTGCACTCTCACACCAATTTCCAGCCTCCACCTGCCCTTTATCTCCCCTGACCTCCAAAGAGGCAGGGGTCTTGCTGCAGATAGCCCCAGCTGACCACCTGGGTGCTCGGACGCCCAGCCACAGGAAAGAAAGCCATACTCCAGGCTACTCCACACAGAGTCAACACACACCACACACACACACACACAACACACACACACACACACACACACACACACACTCAAACACACAGACACAGTGAAAACCTGAATCTGCCATAGCTACTGTGCTATCCTAAACTGTGACAGACACCTTTGCATACACAAATCTTTTTTTTTCTTCCTTTTAACTGTTTTTCACATAAACAAATATTTTTTTAGGTTATTTGCTAGGTTGTTTGTTTTTTGTTCTGTTCTGATTACTATGGGAACAAATTCATAATACACCATAAGGTTTCAGCAAATAAATAAATAAATAAATAAATAAATAAATAAATGATGATTTTAATCACCTCTGGAGTGCTCTACATATTAAGTGCTAAAACACAAAGGCATGCCGAAGCTCAAGTTATTTATTTGTGTCAGGCATTCATTTTGAAAAGCCGGAAATAGAGATTTTTTCACTTGAACCTCAGGGTCTGGTTAATCGACTCTTAACTATGAATGAGAAGTGAAATTGACTTTCATGAGTCAAATTCATTACATTCTTTATACTTTCAACTTAGGATTATTATTTATGAAATGTAACAAAATGGAGAATGCATATTTCACCTTTTGGAATGAGCAAGGTAGAAAGGTATGCGAAAGAAAGGTAGAGTTCCATGTCAGTAAGACTGAGAGAGAAGGAAAGAAAGAAAGAGAGAGAGAGAGAGAGAGAGAGAAATTGCAGATGAGAGGAAAATTATGAAAGTTCTCCCTTGCTCATTAAACGCTAATGAAATGTCAAACACACTCCTGCTGCCATGTCCAGACATCGTCTCCCTATAAAAAGCTGAGCACAGCAGCCAATCCCCAGATGTCAGACATCAGGTAGGGGACTCATGCAGGGACACACATACACACACACCACACACACACATACACACACCTACACCTCCTCCCCTTCTTTAAGTGGCGTGTAAAGAGAGAGACAGAAAAAAAACTGGCCCTCATTCAAAATGGCCTCTCCTGCGCACCCCTGCTGCATCTGCCACCCACTGCAGAAAGCAATTTGTCTGCAAGCACTTAGAGGGCCACGGAAGCCACCAGAACAGCAGCCGCAGAAGTGCATGATGGGCCAGAGGAGGACCACACAAACACACTGAGAGGGATTTTCCTCTCTCTGAGTAGCTTAGAGTGGCAACTCCATGAGTTGATGCAAGAGCCGAATGCTTACACATACTGTATGTCTGTGGGAGGAGGAGGAAAAGAGAGAGAGAGAGAGAGAGAGAGAGAGAGAGAGAGAGAATTTGATAATATGCCTGTTTACACTGTATGTACAATGTGTATGAACTTAACACCTGCATGTGTGTGTATGTGTGAGTGTGTGTGTGTGTGTGTATATGTGTGTATACTGTATATGAGATAGAGAGAAACAGAGAGAAAGAGAGAGAGAGAGAGAGAAAGAGAGAGAAAAAGAGATGATGACAGTGGGAGAATGTGATGACATGTGCATGTGGGTGTGTGTATGTGTATCTGTGTGTGTGTGTCTGTGTGTGTGTGTGTGTGTGTGTGTGTGTGTGTATGCCTGTATGCGAAACACCCCGCTGTTGCTGATCCCAAACTCAGGCTGCTTGTTCAGCAGGCTAACACACAGAGACACACACCCAGACTCCCACTGTTATCTAGGAAGCCATTCCAGCCACCGTGCAAAACCATCTATCTCACTGCAGGGCTCTCCATCCCCCCACGCTGCCCCTATTGGCGAGGAGGAAAAAGGCGTCGAAGGGTTAACACAAAGCTATGGTTCAAAATATATTTTAAAAAGAGAGGAGAGGAGGTGATGGGCAGAGAGGTGGATAGGACTAGTAAGGTGTGTGTGTGTGTCTTCTGTGTGTAGGTGTGTGTGTGTGTGTGTTTGTGTGTGCTTTTACGTATTTGTGTGTGTGCGCATGTGCGTGCGTTTCTGTGTGCATTTGTCTGTGTGTGTGCGTGTGCCTATGCGTGCGTGTGTGTGTGTGGTCCGCTCAAACCCAAAGATAAAACCCAACTAATGATACAGGGTACTTCTACTTCTTTGAACCACTGAAGGAGAGCAGCTTGTGCAGATGTTGCCAATTATTGACTTCTTTACTCTTGAGTGGATTCTCTCTTTTTTCTCTATGCCTCTTTCTCTTTTCTTCTCTAAACCCTCTTCTGTGTTTCTCTCTCTCCCTCTCCATATCTCTCTGTATCAATCTTTCCTTCTCTCTCTGCCTCTCACTACAGGGTTGGGTTTGAGGAGCACACTAATGGTGAAAACCATTATGACACATGATATGTGTCATAATGGTTTAAAAACAGAGTTCGAAAACACATTTCTCTGTTGTTCTCTGTCCCCTGACACCACCACCCCCCCCAAACACACACACACACACGTACACACACACACACACACACACACACACACACACACACACACATACACACTCCCTCTCACCATCAGCAGTAGATATAGCTGGCAATGTGTGGGTATGTGTGTGTGCGTATGTGTGTGTGTGTGTGTGTGTGTGAGAGAGAGAGTGTGTGAGTGAGTGAGACAGTGTGTGTGTATGCGTGAGAGAGAGGGTGGAAGAAGAGAGGGTGAGTGCATGTATGTATGTACGTGTGTGTGTGTGTGTGTGTGTGTGTGTGTGTGTGTGTGTGGGCTGTTATTAGAGTTGACATTAGCTGAGCTCTGGAAACCACTGACACTGCTCTTGAAGCCTCATCTACATGGCAGGACTCACACTCCCTTCCCCCTACCTCACACGCACACACACACACACAAACACACACAAACACACAAGAAAGCTCACAATGACACAAGCCCCCTCAAGCACTTAGTGCACACAGTGACATGCACAATCACCACTCTCTTTTCATCAGGAATATGGATGGATAGACGAACAGACACATGCAAACACACACATAAATGACAAAAACACACAACTCTGACACACACAGACAAGCTCTCAGGCACATATACACTCCCTCTCTCTTTCTCTCTTTCTCACAAAGACATGCAATCACACAAACACACACATACACACACACACTCACACACATGCAAACATATAGACACACACTGTCTCCGTCACACATGCAAGCAAATATACGCACACACACACACACACACACACACACACACACAAGCCTGCAGTGTAAATCCTCTCCTCCCTCTCCCTATCTCTCCTCCTCAGTGCGAGTGCATGCAGCAGGGCTGTTTATCAGGCTCCCTGCCACTTGTGCTCTGCTTTGTTCATCCCCCTCGTTCGGCGGCTGCATCACTCTTCATCACTCTTCATCACTCTCTCCTCTCAGCCGCCCTCCTCCTCCTCCTCCTCCTCCTCCTTCTGCTTTTTCTCCTCCTGCTTCTTCCTCTGCTCTTTACCTCTTCTCTCAGATGAAAAGCCTCTTAGTCTCCCCTCACCCCCCCCCCCCACCACCACCTCTCCCTCTCTCTCTCCTCTCTCTCTCCTCTCTCTCTCCCCTCTCTCTTTCTCTCTCTCTCTCTCTCTCTCTCTCTCTCTCCCTCCTCCTCTCTCTCTCTCTCTCTCTCTCTCTCTCCCTCTCTCTCCTCTCTCTCTCTCTCTCTCTCTCTCTCTCTCTCTCTCTCTCTCTTTGTTGAGTGAGTGTATGTGGCGCACCAGTAACACGTGTGTTGAGTGCTGTTGAGTGGTGCCCGGGTTGCTCTTGTACACAGTAAGGTTTCTGCTTGTTTTCCCCTTCAAATTCTCTCTATCTCTCTCTCTCTCTCTCTCTCTCTCATTCATCCTTTATCCCTGCTTCTTTTTGCAGATCTCACTATTCACACGCACATATGTGAGAAATGGATCGCGCACACACACACTCATACACTTAGTCTCTCTCTCTTTCTTCTCTCACACACACACACACACACACACACACACACACACACACACCCTCTCCTCAAGGGTGGTGAGTGAGTGTGGGTGCCTGAGGGAGTGTGTGTGTACCCATTGGCGAGTGAAATGTGATTTGTGTGTGTTTATCATGCGCTGGAATGGGTATGCGTTCCACCTGTTTGAGAGGTGTAGGTGCCAACATCTGGAATAGTGTAAGCACAGTGTCTAATGGGAGACATTTTGTGTCTGTATGTGTGTGTGAGTGTATGTGTGTGTGATTGTGTGAGTGTGTGGATTTTGCGGTACTTAAAATGGGTCAGAAATTAGGTGTTTGATTGAGTGTGTATGCTGGTCGGTGAGTGTGTTCAATGCATAAGGAGTGTTTAGGATATGCTATGTGTTCATGATTCTGCGTGCAACCTTCTCTGTCTGTGTGTGTGATTGTGTGTTTATGCCATGCTGAATAATCAGTGTGCTCTGTGTGCGGGTGATGTGTATGTGTGGGTGGGTTGGGGGAGTTGTGAAATGGAGAAGATGTCTCGTTCATGAATTCTGATGCTACGGCTGCTTGAGGGCATTGGATATTGTGTGTGTGTGTGTGTGTGTGTGTGTGTATGTGTATGTGTATGTGTGTGTGTGTGTGTGTGTGTGTGTATGTGTGTGTGAGTGTGTGTGTGTGTGTGTGTGTATATGTGTATGTGTGTGTATGTGCGTATATGTGTATGTGTGTGTGTGTGTGTGTGTGTGTGTACCTGTTTGATGGTGTGGAGAAGACCCCGAGTATGATGTCTCGTCCATGCATCCTGATGATGGGGCTGGTTGAGTGCAGCATGTTGAAGTAGAAGTGTGAGTCTCCTGGGACGGAGCAGTTGAGCCGCGCCTTCAGAAACGAGGTCCACTGTTTCTCCAGAACACGCTGAGAACCGCCCAGGTCACGCTTACACACGCGAGCCACACGGGACACCATCACCTAAACAAACACACACACACACACACACACACACAAAAATGTAATGCACATTCATGCATACAGTAACACACGTACATTTGTAGTCATAATGCATCAACAAATACCTGTGCAGAGACATTAAAGCAAACACAAATGTCACACACACATGGACACACACACATGCATGCACGCATGCGCACACACACACACACACACACACACAGAGACAAATCCTCACATGAAGACAGTCAACCAGATAAAATGACACAGCAAATCCAGCACATCCTCAACAAAATCTTCTACATTTCTAAAAAAATGTCATATCACCAGATGATGTTATTATTTAATAAAGTTAGATCTGCCAGAAACTGCTGAATCAGTCTGACAGCACCATGAAAAAAGACTACTGTTTGGGCCTGGTCTGTCATGCCCACGAACTACACTTGGACTGGTCTCCTTTAGGCAAAATGAAATAAGGACAAAGCACTTAGTCGGAGTCTTATAAAGTGGGAAGGGGACGAGGGAAAGTAGCTGCCTGGGCACATTCTCCCTGATGTGAATTGCTAATTTATTAGATAAAAAAAAGTCGCTTGTTACTTCACTATGGTTTTTTCATGAGCGCATATTTTTCGATGCTAGCGTGACTCGAGCTATTTGAGTATCTGAAGATGAAAAGCTTTCTCTTTCTCGCCCCGTTCTCTCCCTTCACTCTCTCTCTCTCTCTCTATCTCTCTCTCATTCACTCACTCTCTTTCTCTCACTGTGTCTAATACAGCCAACTACTTGTTTGCTTAGAAAGGCACCAGAAAGGAAATTAAATATCTGCCGCATGTAATACACGGCGAAAGATGTAACCTTTGCCGGTAGGAAAATAGTCAGTTTTTTCAGTCAAATAATTACAAGTGATTGAAAAATCCCCTGAACATGAGTTTTTATAGGGGTGATGGTGGTGTATGGGTAGGTGAGAGGAGGATGAGATGTTTTTTATCCCCTTTGGTTAAGTGACCTTTCGGTACAGACAGCTCACAGACACTGTTACCAGCTGTTAACAGCTTACCTTCTCCAGGTAGTTGAACTCCATGGCAATTTCTCTGAAGAAGAAATAGATGTGAGGGCCCCATTCCACAGCACTGATGAAATACGGTTCTGGAAGAAACACACATTACACATTTTAGAGGACATAGACACACATACACACACACACACAAAAACGGGCACACACACACACACACACACACACACACACACACACACAAACACGGGCACACACACACACACACACACACACACACACACACACACACACACAAACACGGGCATGCACACACACACACACACACACACACACACACACACACACATACACACACACGCACAGAGGTCCGCAGGTACACACACAAACAAATGTACACTCTAACTCTCTTTCCCTCTCTCTCAGAGTGAGCATGCATTTCCAAACCAAAAACGCTTTTCATTCCAGATATCAAAACGACCCAGAGTAAAACTGAAGCAACCATCTACTGAGCAACTTTCTGCAGCCTTGAAGAAGTTGTTCCTATCCATCACTGCCTTTCTGCTCATAGTCAATGCTCTCAGATCACATCTGAGCAGCCAGGTTGGATCTCTGCCAGACGGATATAGATTGTCAGTGACATAAACTGATGTTGAAGGCTGAGGGTGTGCATTATCATTCCACTGGAAACTGCCACAGCTCACACACACACACACACACACACACACACACACACACACACATACACACACACACACACACACACACACACACACACCTGTGTGAGCAGGGGAATTGTTTGAACACATCCCATATGAGACAAAAATACAAAACTTTTCAGATATATCATAGGCCTTTATTCTTGCAGAGCAATGCGTAGTTTTCCCTGAGAAAGATTAGCCAAACCTATATTTTCGCATCCATTGCATTTTTAAAATAATCCTGCCATTGAACTGAGGGGACTGATTAGACCCCTGCATGAGGGAGTGTGTGTTTGAGTTGGCAAGCCTGTGTGTGTGTGTGTGTGTATGTCTGTGTGTGTGTTTCTGTGTGTGTGTGTTTGTGAGTGTGTGTGTGTGTGGATTTGCGTGTATGTATGTGTTTGTGTGTGTGTGTGTGTGTGTGTGTGTGTGTGCATGTGCATGTGTGTATTTAGTGAGTGAGTGAGTGTAGTGTAGTTGGGGGCCGATTCCCTTGCCTGCTCCGTAAGGCTAAACGCTGACTGGAGGTCGCCACTTTATTGATTCTGAAGTTAAGTGATATAGACAGACACTCAGACTCCCGCAGAGTGTAATGGAGAGAAACAAACAACAACGACAACAAAAATAAAAAATAACAACAGCAGAAAAATGACAGCAGCAGCGACAGCAGTTAGCGGACTGGGGCCTGATGCCTCACTGTCCCACCCTTTGGGTGCCCTGCTAAAAGAGGAGGCTGCCAGGCGTTTACCTCGAAACCACTTGGAGTCGTGTTTGACGGTGCGCAGAGCCGGGCTGTCCCCCAGGCTACGGTAAATCACTGCGTCAATGGCCAGGAAGTCTGTGACGGTGGCAGTGAACAGATTCCCCTCTGGCAGAAAGAGAGAAAAAAACAGTCACACACATGCACACAGAGACACACACACACACACACACACATATGTGTGCGCGCACACCGCGCACACATACACACACACGTTGGCACACACACAGCACATTTTGTGTGTGACATCTCGGAGCACTGGGACATGGAATGAGGTAAAAAAGAGGGCCAAGGGAGAGACAGTAGGCTACAATTTGAGTGAATATAAATAAATGATGTGTACACACACACACACTCACACACTCACACACAAACACATGCATGCAACACTGTGTAATTACAGACGATAATTACAGGAACTGTGTGTTGACAATGGGGCTCATTATAGAAGGCATAGTCCTGCGCTGTTTATCTCAGCTCCGTGGTGAAGCACAGCGAATCAGAGTGTGGTGGAAGGAACCTAAACAGTACAAAAACAAACCACCCCTCACCTGCGAAGAGGGCCACGTTGGCATGTTTCGGGTCGTACGGGCACCGAGCCATCCCACTGACAGGGTCGGCAAGCATCTCCAGGGTATCGCCCTGCGGGTGGTGAAACACAAGTGCGATCGTATCTCACTTTCCTAAATCACTTGAGCAGATGTCATGAACACAGATCTAGAGGAGTGGAGGTTTTGCAAACAGTGGAGAGACACATTCCATTCTCCTTGAAATTTACAGCCTGTTTCTGCAAAAGCATAACAAAAACACCAACCTATTCAGAGTCACCAAGCACCGAGAAGCTTTCATAGGCAACGGTGCATATATACGTACACACACACACCCACTTAGACACACACACATACACACACACATGCTCACGGACTCCCGCATTCACGAAAACATCCACTGGCAATTTCCCTGTACAGTAAGAGTCTTGTTTGAAGCTAGAGCTGACAGCAAATATATAATGAATTGCCTGTCATGTCATTAAAACTAACTATAAATAAAACTATCCTCCTTCTCTCTTTCTCTTCCTCTCTCTCTCTCTCTCTCTCTCTTTCTTATTCTCTCTCTCTACCGCTGAGTCTCTCTGGAGAGCATATCAAGCTTTTGCAGGTACAGTGTTTCATTAACGGACTAGGATAATGGCACAGGTATTCAAAGCTGCCACCGCCACGTCTTAAAAATATGACAGACTGAGAATCACAATCCTGCCAGAGGGGAGGAGGAAAAAAAGTCTTTCGAATTGAGACTCCTGCTTAGTTACATTTCCTTTTTTTCCTTTTTCTTTTGATTATTGTGTATTTATTCTGTCACCATCTGCCTTTTTTCTATGTTCAATCGCAGTCTAATGAGAGAGCTTTTGAACATTTAGTAGTCAAGTCAGCATGGATCGTGATTAATATTTATGTGCAATCTCTTCTTGTTTCTCCTCTCCTCTCCTCTCGTCTCTCTCTCTCTGAGTTGCCTGACGGGCCTTGTGTCAAAGGTTTAATTCGAAAGGACAGCTCTCAGCTGATGTTTGGAAAGTATTTGAGAGCTAAAGGGAGATGGAGGCCGTTTTTTTTCTAACCAAGGCACATATAAATGTATCTTCAGGTCAGATGCCCCAGCGCACTATCAAAGCTATCTACAAGCGCACCTTGTTTTAACTCGAGGCGATAAGCCTTCAGTAGCAACCTGGCAAATCAATATATTCAAGCATGCCGGCAAACAAACAGACTGATGTGCAGTAGACTCAGAAAGCATTCAGACCCCTTCAGCTTTTCACATTTGTTATGCTGAAGCCTGTTAAAATGTTTACATTCATTTTATTTCTCAACAATCAGACCTAGACCTAGACCAGTTGATCAGACCTAACTGCTAATTTGTTTCATGAATTAATATGTGATGCATAAACTCAAATTTTATGCGATTTCATCAGGTTTTCCCACTGAAATTGCAATAAAAACCTTCAATTTCCATTCACAGCTGTTCAAAATCCTTCCCTAGATTGGGAAAAAAGACTTTTAATTAGCATGATACAGCTGATTCACTTTCTTTTTCAGCATTTCATAAATGTACATAAAGGATGCAAATCCCTTGGATGGAAACCCAGCTATTGGCACTAAAAACTGATCTCATCCTCTTGGAGAAGTTTGAAATGCACTGAACTTTGGGCTCCAGAGGCCCTGAATGAAGATCGGAGAAACTTCCAGAAGGACAGCCATCCCTGCAACACTCTACCAGTCTGGGTTTAATTGGCAGTGCAGAGAGATGGAGGCCTTAAAAGATACAGGAAAGTTAGCAGCTAGTAACAAATAACACCTAACACACTCTGTGACTCTGAGTAGCACAGAATTCTCTGGTCTGATGAAACCAAGACTGAATGGTCCTGTCAAAGTCAATTCTATAGGAGGCGAGAGACTCCACATCACATGCACAACCAAACCCCACAGATTTAGCCTGGTGGTGAAGGTGGCATCATGCTGTGGGGGTGTTGCTCAGTTCGGGGCCTGGACTGGACGACTGGACAGGTTGAGGGAAAGCTGATCAGATATTTTTAGGTATTGTTAAGCACTAAGACCCTTAGAAACCACTGGTTTCACTCATTTTAGAACAACCAAGCAGAGTTGTTAAGCATGATGCAAAGCCAGGCGACACAGACAGCTGAGCAGCTGCAACTGAGTATGGCATATTACTATAGAATGACAGGGGTCAGTGGTATTAATTTGTATGTGGTTTTCGAATGGCTTCGAATCTCAACCTTAAAGGAAAAATCTAGAGGCAATCAGCCCAGAATATGTCTGTTCTGTGAGGCTGGTGAGGCTGGTGAGGCTGGTGAGGCTGGTGAGGCTGGTGAGTGCTGTAGGTATAAGAATTTGGTACGACACCGACCAGATTTGCAAACTAGCAGCTAACACTAACTGATGGGGGCACAGGAAAACAAAACTGAAGCATTGTTTCTATGCACTCATCAGTTAGCACTGGCGGCTGTTGCTAATCGGTCTATGTTGTACCAAATTCTGTCGTTCTCATACCTACCGTCAGCAGCTGGCAACGTCAACCAACAGGATTAACCCCAGATAATCCCTGTACTCTATCAAAAACAAAGACTAGAACAGTTTGTTTTAGAACCCGGTCTAGAATGCTCAGGACCGCAGAACGGGCTGAAGATTCACTTTTCAAGAAGAAAACAACCTTGAGCATATAGCCAGCACAATACAGGACAGTCTTGTGACAACTCAGTGTCCTTGAGAGGCCCCACTTTGGACTTGACATCCCTGGAGAGATCTAAATAAAGGCTGACCAACGAGTGTCTTCATCCAACTTGACAGGGCTTGAAAGGATCTCCAGTGAACGCTGACAGAACATCCCCAAATCCAGGTGTGCAAGTCTTTCCATTTCACACCCATTGAGGCTCAAAGCTGTAATCACATTCAAGTGAATGGAGTATGTCCTGAGGGCAAAGCCTTGTATTTTGATGTCAATATGGTATTTCAGTTTGCTGTTATAACTTTAGTGTTATGGAGGATTGAGAGCAGATTTGATGAGGGAAAAATATTTAAAGAATTTTTAGCAAAGGGATTTTTTAAATGCACTGTTTAAATGCTTATTCGTACACAGCCACATACCAGTACACCCACACCAACACCTGTACACAAACCCACCCTCCATCCACCACACACACACACATGCCCACACACACACACACACACCACACCCATATACTGGTCTCTGATTTCACAATTTCACATGGCTGCCATAACTCTTCATGTCATAATGAGAAAACACACACACACACACACACACACACCACACACACACACACACACACCACACTCACACTCAAGTGAATGCTATTAACCTTGGAAAAAGTTAGCAATTATCTGATGGAAAAAAAGAAGAGCGTAGTTTCTTAAGAAAACATTAGCTCTTCAATCAGCCATTGTTGTGGAAGATAAACACCTGGCTGTAGCTAAGGTGGGGAAGGTAAATAGAAACCACACACACACACACACACACACACACACACACACACACACACACACACACACACACACACAGACACACACACACACACACACTCAGACAGAGACAGGCTGATTGGTATGCCTTCAGTCTCTAGGGCTGCAGGTAAAACTGGAGCCCAGGAATCAATCACATGCCAGGCAGTCATTAGGTGGCTAGCCATCGGTCGGCGGGTTTCTGAGGTCTAGACATGTTGTGAAGACATAGTGCTAATGAGCCTGTGTGGGATGTGTTTGGGAGTGTGTGAGTGTGTGTGTGTGTGTAAGAGTGTGTGAGGCATATGAGTATGTGTGTGAAATGTGTGTGGATCAGAATGTGTGACAGTGTCAAAAGTATGTGGAGCATGTAGAGATGTACACATTACATAAAACTGGGAATACACATGAGGATGAAACTGGTGTGTGTGAGTATGTGTGTGAGTATGTGTGTGTGTGTTTGTCTTTGTGTCTGTATGTGCGTGTTCACATGAATGCGCATGTGAGAGAGAATCTGTGTAGATGTGTGTGTGTGTGTGTGTGTGTGTGTGGTGTGTGGTGTGTGTGTGTGTGTGTGTGGTGTGTGTGTGTGTGAGAGAAAGTGCATGGCACGTGAACTAAGACACTCACGGTGTAGTTGGCACACAGCGGGTTGAAGGCGTTGGTCCCACACACAAACAGCCCGTCTTGTCTACTCAACAGCACTTTGATGAAATTCCGGCACTCGTCCTGAGAAAACACCCCAAAGAGAGGAAGAGAGAAGGAAAAGAGGAGGAAGAGAAGAGAGGAGAAAGAAAAGAGAAGAGATTAATACACAGGGAAAAGCCAACCCAAAAGCCTCGTTAATGGGGGGTGAGATTGACTGACATCATCCCCTGTTCGTCCCAGTGCTCCTAATCACTGTCATCTGTACAAACAAGGCGCTTGGCAGCACACCCACAGCACAGCCAAAGGTGAGGCATTCCAGCTTGCCTCTGATTGAACGCAAATGTGCGCCCCCCCCCAACAACTCTGATCACCTGCGCTTGTGTGTGTGTGTGAGTGTGTGTCTGTGTGTATCTGCTCCCCACATTAAATGCCTTCTGTGGTCTAAATCTCCACAATTTGTTGTAAATGGTCTGATTATTGCGTGTGTGTGTGTGTGTGTGTGTGTGTGTGTGTATCTGTGTGTGTGTGTGTGTGTGTGCTCCCACATTAAATACATGCTGCTGTCTAAACCTCCATAATTTCTTGTGCATGTGTACGCACCTTCATAATTTGTTTTACGCACGTGTGTTTGTGCATGTGTGTGTGCATGAGTGTGTGTGCTGTGTATGTGTGTGTATGTGTGTACTGTGTATGTGTGTGGGTGTGTGTGTGTGTGTGTGTATGCGTTTTCTCACTCCGATCACCTGCCGCTGTTTGAACTCCTACGCTGTAATGTGCGTGTTGTGTGTTCATGTTCCTTGTTTTGTTCATCTGATCTGACTTGGCACAGAGTCCTGACAGCAAGTCGAGTGCTGATGAAAAGAAGATGGCTGTGTTCAAGTGATCCCCATCTGGATACAGGGGGGTGTATGAGGTCTGCATGCCCACAATTGATAGCATTTGAGGGAGTGACGATATCAAAGTATGCTATGTTCATGGTTGAGTTAATGACACCCTCACACCATACGGACACATACACACACACACACACACACACACACACACACACACCACCACTGCACACATCAGCACACATATCGACACATGCACAGTGAATCTACACAGAAATGAATACTCTCTTTCTCACTCCCAACACATACACACACACACGCACACACACACACACACCCACACACACACACTCACTAATGTTGTTGTCAGACTGGCTCCAATCTGCTGGCTATGCCCTTGGGCGCCTCTTTAGCCTTGACCAGGGGGAGGGGACTGTGCCACTCACAACATGATGTCATTGCTGTGTGTATGTGTGTGTGTGTGTGTGTGTGTGTGTAGAGAATATGAGTGTGTATGTGTGACATGTGGGTGCCTGTGTATGTATGTGTGTGTCACTATGAATGCGTGTTTGCATGAATGACTGTATTTGGCGATTCTGTGCGTGTATTTATGTGTGTGTGTGTATGTGTGTGTGTGTGTGTGTGTGTGTGTGTTTTAGAGAGTGTTATTCCAGATGCTACTGACCCTCTGAATCCCCCTTCCCACCCCTGCTCCACTTGCTCTTGACAGGCTTCTCATTTTACAAGGGGTGGGAAGCTTGGAGGAGGGGTTTGTGGAAAGGGGGCTAGATAGTGTGTGTGCGTGTGTATATGTGTGTATGCGTGTGCCTATATGTGTGTATGCGTGTGCCTGTATGTGTGTGCGCACGTGTGTGTATGTGTGTGTGTGAATGCTTGTGTGTCTTTGTGTGTGTACAAGCCTGCATGTGTGTGAGTGTGCGTCTGTGTGTGAGCATATGTGTGTGTGTGTGGTGAGAACGACGAAGTGAGAATTCCTGACACAGTGAAGAGTGATAAAGAGTAAAGTGACACTCAAGAGGGCCCAGCCCACTGCATACTAAATCACAGGTGTCAGTGCCCATGCACAAGTGTGTGTGTGTGTGTATGTATATATGTATATGTGCCCGTGTGCATGTGTGTGTGTGCTTGTGTGTGGGAAAAAGAAACTGTGAGTGTATATGACTGCATGTGAGTGTGTGTGTGTTCATAAACACCCACGTATGTTTGTGCGAGAATCAGTATGATTGCATGTGTGTGTGTGTGTGTGTGTGAGAGAGAGAGACAGAGCGAGGGAAAGAAAAAGGCACTCTATACATGTATATGTGTGTGTGTGTGTGTGTGTGTGTGAGAGAGAGAGAGAGAGACACAGCGAGGGAGAGAAAAAGGCACTCTATGCATGTGTGTGTGTGTGTATGTGTGTGTGTATGTGAGAGAGACACAGCGAGAGAAAAAGGCACTCTATGCATATGTGTGTGCGTGTGTGTGTGTATGAGAGAGACACAGCGAGGGAGAGAAAAAGGCACTCTATGCATGCGTGTGTGTGTGTGTGTTCAGCACAGAGCATGTTTACCCACACAGAGGTGCTTTCATGTTGACTTCTCTCTCCCTGCTTATTTTTCCCAAGCTTCTCAGTAGGGGGTTCAGGCTGCGGGTTGCCGGGCCGGTGCATAGCAACTGTCTCCGAGGCGGAGTGTGCTTCAGGACAGGTTTATGGAGCCCGAGTGGCTCTGGGCACTGTTAAAATGTGTGTGAGGGTGCAGATACCTGACCATCACACAGACCAGGCTCTGATTCTGGCAGCACACCCCTGCCTGCGGTATCAACAAACATGTCTTTGTATGTGTGTGTGTGTGTGTGTGTGTGTGTGTCCATACTTCTATGCGTATGTGTGTTAAGGATCAAGAGTGTGTGAGTGTGTGTATATGTGTGTGTGTGTGTTTGTGTATAGGTGTTTGTTTGCTTGTGTGCATCTGTGTGCGTGTGTATGTGTGTGTGTCTGAGTGTGTATGTGTTTGGAATAAGTGTAGGGATCACAAGCCAATTGTGTGTGTGTGTATATGTGTGTCTGTATGTGCATGTGTGTGTGCATGTATATGTGTATGTGTGTGTGTGTATGTGTGTGTGTGTGTGTGTGTGTGTGTGTGTGTGTGTGTGTTAGTAGCTCCTCAATCATCCAGCAGGCCAGGCTAGGTCTTCCTCCTCTGCCAGTCTCTCAGTATGTATCTCCTGTCCTAATCACAAGCGTGGGTTGCCTGGACCGTTCCCCTCTTCTCTCTCGCTCCTCAGCAGCCTGAACACGTCTAATGCCTCTGCTCCTCACTCCCTCTCTCACTGGCTGGGGTCTAGATTGTTGCTTTATCCTCCTAATCTCTCACTGCATCCATCCATCCATCCTTCCATCTCTCTCTTGCCCTCGCTTTATCTTTCTCTCTTCTTTCTCTCTACCTCTCTCTTTTAGATTTTTTCTGTCATCTCACTCTCTCCTCTGTCTTCAACCCCTCTTCACTGTCTCCTTCACTCCATCCCTCTCTTCTACTCCTTTCTATCTTTTTTCTACATCTTTTTTCATCTCTCTCTCTCTCTCTCTCTCTCTGTTTTCTGTCTTTTTTCTCCCCACGCCTCTCTCTTTCTTCCATCTCGCTGTCTGTTTCTCCTCTTCTGCTCCTTTTTCAGTCTCTTTCACCCTTCTCTCTCTCTCCACTCTCTTTCCACTTCTCTCTCTCCTCCCTCCCTCTCATCACCCTCTCCATCCTTTTCTGACTCCTTACTCCACCCCTCCCTCTCTCCCCTCCTCTTCTCTATCAACACCTGTTATCAACCACTCTGACTACCCTCCTTCTCTTCCTCCATCACACTGGCTGGTGACTCCCTCTGTCATTTACTTTCTCTCCATCTATACTCTCTCTCTCCCTCTCTCTCTCTCTCTCTCCCTTCTATGTCATTATCTATTCATCTCTCTCAGTTCAATTTCATTCAGTGCAAAGCTGCTTTATTTGCAAGACAGCTTGGAAACAGTGCTGCCAAAAGAAGAAGAACAATAGTACACCGCTTCTCTTCGTCTCTCCGCCCCCCTCCTCTCTTCAATCTCTCCCTCTCTCTTTATCTCTCTCCTTTTCTTCACCATCTCTCTCTTCTACCCTTTTTTTAGTCTGGCTGTGTCATTATGGTTTGTTTTCAACATTTTAATCTTCATCTCCCTTTTGAATTAAGTTCCCCCTCTCTGTTTCTCTCTCCTCCCTCCCCCTGCCCCCCCCCATCTTTCTCTCCACTTCCTCCTCAGTTCCTTGCTTATGCCCCCACACACAGTTACTGACAAAGAGCTGAGTCATTTAACCCTGAGCAGAGCTCTGATGGACTACTAAGAGCTTAACACACATCAGTGTGTGTGTGTGTGTGTGTGTGTGTGTGTGTGTGTCTGTCTGTGTGACTGTTTGTGAGTCAGTGTATAGTATATGACTGCTTGGAGCAGGCACCTGGCGTCTGACGTGTGGTGGTGTGATGTCGACTGCTGTGCAACTCGCCACAGGGTCCCCAAACAGCCGCTAACATTCCCTCCCCACGCAGATGTTCCCACGGCGGAACCCTCCTGCAGATGTTGACCCCACTAGCACGTGTGCCGGCTCACCCTGATGTTTTCACTCACCCTCTCCCCTGTCGAAATCTCTGCACCCGCTGCTCCGCACCGATAGCCCTGCCCCAGCTGTGGGTCTACATCTGCAAGTGATTCCTCTGTTTGGTACTACAGCATAACCCCCCCCCCCCCCCACAAGACCCATACGCACACCTGCTCCATAACTTACAATGGAGAGGCCTCTGTCACGACACTTCACACAGAAATCAATTCAATTCGATTCCACTTCATTTATTTATACAGCGTTGCTAACGACAACCAGTGTCTCCCGGTGGCTCGTGAAGCTCGAGGCACCGAGTTTAAGTGGAGAGTCTCAGGCAGCGTAGGCCTAAGCCAGCCATCAATCACTTGCTAATGGGTGGCCTGTTTAAGACGAGTTCAAGCCCGGGTATGAATCATTGCAGTGGGCTTACGCCGACAGAGTAAGCCCCCCTACAGCTGGGACGTGTGATATGCTCACTAAACTGCTCCTCACCCTGCCGTCCCTGGTTTGCTAGGTCGGCTTTTATGTTTTGTGTGTGTGTGTGTGTGTATGTATGTGCGTGTGTGTGTGTGTTGGGGGGGGGGTATGGCCTCTCTATGAAAATTGTTACAGTTGCAGTATGGGTTCTTGCAAGCCGAGCAGAATATAAAAGCAAGACCCCCCACCACCCACCACTGCAAGTGGCATAATCGTGCATTTTAATGATCATTAGTGAAATGGCTTTTCATCAGCACTTGAGGTGTCCTGACAGAGCTAGATTACATCTGCATGCTGTGTGCCCCACTTAAAAGGTGGAGTAGTGCTGGTCTGGTGGGTGAAAAGAGGTTGTTGATAATTGTGTTCAATAGCTAAACAGACGACACTCTTTCTTTCCTTCCGCCCTCCTCAAGCAATGTGCTCACTGGCTCAATGTTTCTGTCTAGGATCAGCCACTATGTCTCGATCCCAATGTCCCTCCTATTCCTGAACCCTGAACCCTCAATGAATTAACTGGCATGAATCAGCCAAACACAGTGTTGATTCATGTCAGTTAAGTCTTTGAAGGTTCATGGCCTAAGATGTAGAGGGGATAGTGGGATTTATCTCATTTGTACTGGCAAAACCCACAGGACTATGAAAACGACAAGTGATTAAAGTTGTGGACTGCACCTTTAAGGACTAGTGTGTTGTGTACGGATGCCGTAACGAGGTGTGAGGTTACAACAAGTCCATAGGCCTTAACATTATCAGGATCCCCTGGTATCATGCTGTGAAGTCAAGATCTATTTAAAGATGTCAGTGTGTGTGTGTGTGTGTGTGTGTGTGTGTGTGTGTGTGTCTCGGGAGGACTTAAGCGAGTCTGTTATCTGAGCTTGCGGGGTGCTAGTCTGCTAGTCCACAAGCTGCCACCGCTGTCCTCGCGGCGTGTGCAGCAGCGACTCGAGCGTGTGTGTCAGCTCTGCTTTGGCAATGCGCGGATAATATTTAGCAAGCACGGCCAGGCTCGGCTAAGCCTCGAAAGTTTCCGTTACACGCTCTGCTGCGCTCCGCCGCTACGACCTAGCGAGAGCTGAGCACACAGCCAGAGATGGTGTGTGTGTGTGTGTGTGTGTGAGTGTGTGTGTATTTGTGTTTATGAGGGGAATGGTAGAGGGGAGTGACGAGACTCTGCCAGGACCTTCCAGAGAGCCAGGATTGCCCTCCCACGTCCTGGCACACTCCTCTTTTCTCATCCCTCTCTCTCCTCTCTCTCTATCTTTCTCTCTCGCTCTCTGTTTCACAATTTCTGTGCTTTTTGTCTTTGTTGACTCTGGCACACTCTTCATCCCTCTCCCTCGCTTTGTCTCTTTCACTCTCTTTCTCTCTCCTCCTCTCCCTTTATTCTCTCTCTCTCTCTCTCTCTCTCCCTTCATTCTCTCTCTCTCTCTCTCTCTGTCTTTGTGTGATCTGCCTTTGTTGACTTAAATTGTCAGCAGCACTCATGTCATCTCCTGTGTGCTACACTCCAGGCCAGGGCGACAGGGGGCTGAGAGGCACCGAGGGACCATATTAACGACGTTACTTAATTAACATGTATCCTACAGGGGTGGTGAACAGAGCTGTATGTGTGTGTGCGTACTTGTGTGTGTTTGTGTGTGTGTGTGTGAGAGTGTGTATGTGTGCATGTGTACTTGTGTGTGTGTATGTGTGTGTGTGTGTACTTGTGTGTATGTGTGTGTGTGCGTGTTTGTGTGTGTGTGTGTGTGTGTGCGTGCGTGTGTGCCTGTGCATTTCTGCTGTTATGCTCACTGACTAAGCATTAGTTATTCTAAATCAGCCCCCCCCCCCCCTCCCCCCACCTTTGTGGGGCATTTGCTTCTCTTGGAGGGAAAAGCCCTGCCATAATGATGATGGTGATGATGATGCTAAGTGAAGCTACATGCTACGCTACGGGCGACAGTTCCTCGGAACCGGTGACCGGACGGGTTCCCGTGCCACCATGAAACAGCCTCCCGTTGAGATATGACGAGAGGGAACAGGAGGGGGGGAGGAGACGGGGGGCAGGGAGGATGGAGGACACACTTGTGTGTGTCCTTAAGTAAGAAGTAGTGCTCTTATCCCCTAATCTCTACAGTACGCAAATAATGAGCCTTGCGTATGTGCCACCATAAAACGGCATCCCATAGAGATGGGAGGCTTTAGAGCAGGATGAAAGAGTATAGCCGGTTTGCGTCCTTAAGCAGTGTGCTTATCCCCAATCTGCACAGTACAACTGCACCCCGCTGCTAGACTGCAGATAACATTAAAAAAACGCCACGCGCTCCGCAGGGGAGAACCAAAACGCCACGCGCTCCGCAGGGGAGGATCGGAACGGAATCAAATAATAAATAAGAAGGGGGATGTGGGGTGGAGTGTTCCAACGTTCCGTTTAGAGGAACCATAGAGGGGTTCCGTTCAGTCTTAGAGGGGCCCTGGGATTTGGTCCACGAACAATGCTGCTCAACTAATCTGCCAGGCAAGACAACACATCACAGTCTTAAATGCCTAGTAAAGAAATCCCTAGGAGGATTTGACTTTTTTGCTTTCTGTTTCGCAACTCGTGCTGATGCCCTTGCTCCTGGCACACAGCCATGCAGGGGAAGTGCTGTGTGTGTGTGTGTGTGTGTGTGTGTGTGTGTGTGTGTGTGTGTGTGCATGTGCGTCCACAGGCCAGAGAACTAAAATCCTCAGCTGTCAGGGCATACGCAGTCAACCTGCAACAACAACAACAACAGCCACAAAACGTTGCCCATTTAAGGCTCACTATGCGGACAGATAGAGAGAGGGGGAGAGAGTGAATGAGAGAGAAAGAAAAGACAAATAAAGAGAGAGAAAAAAAAAGAGAAAGAAAGGAGAGAACAGGACAGAGAAAAAAGAGTGGCAGGACAGAGCAAGAGAGAGGGCAGGAGAGAAAGGATATTGAATTTCCCACCCAATTACAAGAATATGCCCTTTCTGATCAACCAACCAGAAATATTTAATTACAAAACCAATTACCCCGGTGGTGAATGTATCACATCTAACGAAACCTCCCCTGAAGCAGCAGTGAGGAGGGGGCATGCGTGTGTGTGCTCGGACCCCCGAGGACGTTGAGTGAGTGAAAAAGAGAGTGGGAAGAGGAGAGGAGGGCTAGGGGGTATCGGCGTAACCTCAGTGAGAGCCAGCAGGTGACTAGCAGCTGGTGAGAAGAGGATTTACAGGAGAAGGAAGGGGGGGGGGGGGTCAGTCAGGCCTCTCCCATTTCTCCCATAATGATGATTATCTCCCAAACTCTTCTCTTATCTACCTCTCCTCTCTGCTCCTCTCCTCTAAGCTTCTCCCCTCTCCTCTCTGTTCAACTCCTCTCCCTTCTCCTCTCCTCTCTTCCTTTCTTCTCCTTCTCTCTTCTCTTTTCCTCTCTCCACTCCTCCTCTTCTACCCTCTAAACTCCCCTCCTCGCTGTGGGGTTCTAGCCATTAGCACTGAACTCACAGTCATTAAAGAGCACTACTATCTCTCTCTCTCTGTCTCTGTCTCTTTCTCTCTTCCTCTCAGTTATTCTCTGTTGCTCTCTCTTTCTCAATCCTCCCTTCATCCTAAATCCCCTTTTCTTTCTGTCTTCCATTTTCCTCTCTTTCTCTCATCCTCTCTCTCTCTCTTAGTTATAATCCCCCCCTTCTCTATCACTTAGGCACACACACACACACACACACACACACACGCACACACACACACAAACACACACACACACACACACACACACACACACACACACACGTACACACACACACGCGCGCGCGCGCACACACACACGCACACACACGCATACATACACATACATACACACACATGTGCGCACACATACACACACACACACACACCACACACACACTCTCTTATCCTCTCTTACTCTCATCTATTTATCTCTTATATTCAAATTTAGTGATTTCAAATTCCAAGTTGCTTTATTGGCTAATTACTGAACTGTTTGGAAACAGTGTTGCCAGAGTTGTTCTTAGGATATCTGTGATAGGATATAACTGTTCAAGTGCTGTAGTCTGATAACAATCATTTCCCATTACATATGCACTATAAATTTGCAAGCATCAAAAATCAAAATTACAATTTAGTACCCAGTGTATTACAGTCTATGACACTGTTCTTCATAATGTAGATGTACTAGAACAAGGGCACTGAAATGTAAAGTGCTAATGCTGTTTTAGCTCCTTTTTTGTTCAGCCATACCTTTACCTCTTTCTCTCTTTCTTTCTGCATCTATCTCTCTCTCTCTTTTTACTTCGGTCTCTCTCTCACTCCTCACTTTTCTCTCTTACCCCATTTCTCTTGCCACTTTGCTCTCTTTCTCTCTACATCTCTGTCTCTCCCTCTCTCTCAATTTCCTTTTATCTTTCTCTAACCCTCTCTCTCTCTCTCTCTCTTTCCCCCAGGACCAGGTGGTGGTAGATACTGAAAGCTTTGGGTCATCCTCTGATTCATCTCTCTGTCTCTCTTTTTCCCTCTCTCTCTGTTCTTGTCCTTTTGTTTCTGTCCATCTCTTTGCTCCCCACGCTGCTTTTGTTTCTCTAGTGGTGTCTCACACACGGATTGGGTGTCGGGTGTTACTTTCAATGTAAAATAAGTCATTTTGCCCAACCTCAGCAGCTCACCCCCACCCCCCACCCCCATCGCTCCAACATTCTCTCTCTCCTTCCTCTCTCAACCCCCTGTACCACCCTGATTCTCTCAATCTCTCTTTTTCTCTCTCCCTCTTTCTTTTTCTCTCTGCCTCTCTTCCTTTCTCCCTTCCTCTTCTCTTACCCCTTCCCCAACCCCTCATACCCTGACTCACAATTCTCACTCTCTTCCCTTCTACGCTCTCTCTCCCTCTCTCTCTCCCTCTCTCTCTCCCTCTCTCTCTCTCCGCCTCTCTCTCTCTCCGCCTCTCTCTCTCTCTCCCTCTCTCTCTCCCTCTCTCCGCCTCTCTCTCTCTCTCTCCCTCTCTCTCTATCTCTCTCTCCCTCTCTCTCTCCGCCTCTCTCTCTCTCCCTCTCTCCCTCACTCTCTCTCCCTCTCTCTCTCTATCTCTCTCTCTCCCTTATGCTCTTTGCCTAAAGGGGATGAAACTCCTCCCCGGCTTTCAGCCTCTTCTCTGTGAGAGGAGAACGCTCTTCTGCCCCCCTGCAACCCACCCCCCCCACAGACACAGACACAGACATAGACACACACACACACACACACACACACCCTGCCAGCTCAGAACTGCTGTTTGAAGTCAAGCAAAGAGAGAGAGAGAGAGAGAGAGAGAGAGGGAGAGAGAGAGAGCGCAGCAAAGGGGAGAGGAGATGAGGGGTGGAAAGCAGAGGGGATGAGGATGGGGTGTGAGAGCAGAATGGAAGAGAGGAGAGGAAGAGAAACGACTGAAGTATGTGTGTGTGGGTGGCCTGGGTGGGAGTTGATATGATGTGTGTGTGTGTATGTGTGTGTGTGTGTGTGCTTGCGCGCTTGTGCGTGTGTGTGTGTGGAATGGCTTATGGAATGTTGCATCACATTTGGCCTCATGAGCTCATTGGCTTTCACCATTCTCACGCCCAAACCCCTTCATTTTACAGGAGGATGCAAATCAGAGAGAGAGTATCTCCTGCATGCCTGCCACCCGCGGTGGTGCATACACTCTGGCTATCAGACACAAACAGAACAGACTGAAGCTGTTTGCGTGTTATTGAGTGATGTGATGAGTGTGTGTGTGTGTGTGTGTGTGTGTGTGTGTGTGTGTGTGTGTGTGAGTGTGAGTTAATCAGTCTGAATACATGCCCGTGTTCCCCTGTATGTGACCATGCATGTATAGCCTTTTAGTGAATCTCTGTATGCAGACAGTGTGGGGGTATGTGACCATGTATGTGTTAAAATTATTGTGTGTGTGTGTGTGTGTGTGTGTGTGTGTGTGTGTGGCTTACCTCATGCTTTCCCTTCATCCTACACACACGGATGTCATTTTTATTGGATTCCCAGGTTCTCTTCTGTGGCAAAGACACAGACACACCATGAACACATAATTATACAGTACAAGTATACTTATGGTATACACAGTATACAGTATAGTATCCTCTTACTCAAAACACACACACACACCATAAACACATTTAAGAGCACACAGACAACACAGTGACCCAATGAAGCTCATGTCAAACCTACTCAGCCGTAGCGGTTACTCTTAATTTATTTGTGTGACACATCATCATACACAGCAGTCGTTCAATGAGCTTTAGCAATGTGTGCTAGCGACATGTGTTAGCAATTTGTGCTACACCAAATGTGAAATTTGCATTAGCCTGGTCACGCACCTTACTATAGAACATTTCGTCCCCATTCACATTATCCAGCTCCACACGAAACAAGTCATCCCTTGCAGAAGACAGAGAGCAGAATGGTCACACAAACAAACAAGGAGGTAAATCGTGTAAACAAACAAGAGAACAAAAAAAACAACCAGAGGATGAGAACCACATCAGTGTAAGTGACACAGGGGTCAACATTGAGATTTATATACATTTACATTTAGCAGACGCTTTTATCCAACAATGCAACATTTTTGTCAACTAGGCCAGTGTCCCCTAGAGCAACTTAGGGTTAAGTGCCTTGCTCAGGGGCACAACGGTGGCAGCTGGGATTCGAACCCACAACTCTTCAGGTTACTTGCATGCTAGCCAGGTTCATAAACCACTTTGCTACCACCACCCCCAGATATATATAGATCTTGGTTATCTCTTTACTACTGGAAAAAGAATATGAATAATTTATAATTAATAATTTTATAGTCAAAAAAAAAAAAAAAAAAAAAAAAGGACTCTCTGGGCTTCCCTGTGAAGTTGAAATCACAATACCCCTATGGTTCTAAACCCTCTACCATACAAACAAAAAACATTCCCCCTGTACACCCAGGAAACTGGTCCATGGCCTATTTTTCTGGCAGATGCAGCAGGCCTAATGAATGTGCCGCGTGTTACACGTGGAGGCGTGTGATGAAGTTGTTTACCGCCTGATACTGCTGACGGAGAAGGTTAGAGCCGGTGGCGACACGACTGCTGAAGGCGCGAGCTGCACAGAGGTAGGCGATACGAGTACGGCTAACAGTGTCATGAGGGAATACACAGTGTGCATTTGTCCTCTCCGATGGCTTCTTGTTTGCTCAAATAATTGTAGCATTTTCTCACTCACTGGAGCTCCGCTCGCTAAATTTGCCTCAGTAGGAGGAAAAAGATCGAATTAATGGTTGATTTAATCACGGCGTCATTCCTGATGCACACTCATGAGCCCATATCACCCTATCCTTGCTCAGCTCACGCGCTCCACTGCCTGGGAGAGAGAGCGAGAGATAGAGAGAGAGTGAGAGATAGAGAGAGAGGGTTAGAGAAAGAGAGAGAGATAGAGAGAGAGATAGAAAGAGAGAGCGAGTGAGGAGGGAGCACTGAGAGAGGTCGGTGGCAATAATACGTCGCATTCATGCTATTCAACGGCCTGCTCTCCACCTTCTGCTAATACGCTAATAATTCTCACGCAACCTTTTCAGGTCTATAAAAATGCCTTGTGAATCAGTGGAAGTAGGAGCGAGAGCGAGAGCGAGAGCGAGCAATGGAATAAACCAACAAATGGGAGCAGCAGGCTGGCAGGAACAGTATGTGAGTGTGTGTGTGTGTGTGTGTGTGTGTGTGTGTGTGTGTGTATGTATATGTGTATATGTGTGCATATGTGTATGCGTGTGTGTGTGTGTGTGTGTGCATGTGTATATGTGTGCGTATGTGTGCGCGTGGGTGTGTGTGTGTGTGCATGTGTATATGTGTGCGTATGTGTGTGCGTGGGTGTGTGTATGTGTTGTGTGGGGGTGGTGTGTGGGGCTGGAAGCAGGAAGCTGACGCCAGCATATTGATCAAGCTTCAGAGAGAGAGAGAAGGGGGAGCAGACGTGTGTGTGTGTGTGTGTGTGTGTGTGTGTGGTGTGTGTGTGTTTCTGACAACAGCCGTAACAGCAGCAGTGGAGCAGTAGCCTTGTCTTGGTTTGCATGTGGAGGCCTCTGTTGCTGATTGGCTGGCTCACTCTATTCACGAGGCCCGGCCGGTTTTGAGCAGGACCTAATCTGCAAATCTGCCGTGGTTTGTGTTATTGTGGACGCGATTGATCTTATCGTACCCTCTCCTCCATTGGCGCTCTGTCTCCCATCTGTGCCGTTCCTTTTCTGCGGGAAGGCGCGGCACGGCGCGGGAAAAAGAGAAGGAGAGAGAGAGCAATCGGCGCAACAATAAATTATTCAACGCCCGTCTCTGTGGGGTTGGTGGAGAGAATCCCCTCACGGTCGTTTTCCACACAAAGCACCCCAGCCGGCCCCTGAGTGCTCGGGGTAAAATTACCCAAGCCGAGCCTGCACTCGGGGCCAGGCCTGACTTATTCAGCAAGGTCAACGTGTGAAAAGGATGCAAACAATCAGCTGCGGCCCAGTTAGCTGAGGGTAATTTCACCCTCGGCTCTTCCGCACCGAGCCACATTAACATACAGATATGTGAACGAGGCTCCCAGTCAATGTGTCTGTCTGCCAGATCTGCCATGTCTACAAGTGGACACTGAAACTCTATTTATTTCCTGTTTCTATTCTCTCTCTCTCTCTCTTTCTCTCTATCTCTCTATCTCTTTTTTTCTCTCCTCTTGCTATCTAATTGCTCTGTTCATTCATAGACTATATCTCACCTTCTCTCTCTCTTACGGTTACTTCTAGCACCACACTCTCTCACTATGTCTTTGTCTCTTTCTCGCTCTACCTCTCTGTCTCTCCCCCTCACTGCTGCTAACATCTAGTCCTGAGAGACAGAGAGGAGTGTCTGTTCTCATGACACTGTTTTGCAACACAGACTCAATGGCGGGCGTCTCAAAAGAGTGCTGGTGATGGAGACCTCCCATGTGGGCAGAAGCCTCAGCTGCTCGGCTGGTCACTCCTAAGAACCGTTACGTTTGCGTCTACCCTACACCCACGGCACCGCCTAAGTCTACAATGGCCTCCCTCCTGGGGGTCTGGGGTTCGGAGAGCAGCTAAGCAGCTGGCTGAGTGCTAGTTGACAGCCCTGAGAAGGTGTGTGGGTGTGTGTATGTCTGTGTGTGGTGGTGCTCCGGTGTATCTGACAGATGCCATCCATCCTCCCCCCCACCCTCCACGCCCCACACCCCCAGACCACCACACACACACACACACACACACACACACAAACAGACACACACAAGCACACAAACAACCCCATTCCCCTAATAACACCCCCCTTATGGGGGTCCTTATGAGGTCACATCGCTCCGCCACCCTTGACACCTCCAGCCTTCCCAGCAGCTTCCTAGAGGACTATGGGAATGTGTTGAGTTTCACTTTCGCCCTTAATTGAAAGACGTGACCCCTCATTTGGAGGGCAAGCGCCTGGAGCACGCTGAGTGCTGGGCCGTGGCCGCGTGACCCACCATCACTGAGGCCTGGAAATGGGGCGTCATGGGAGGACAGGCTAGCTAGCACCTTCATTTCCTCTGGTGAGTTGCTTGCAGCGCATTCTAGAACCAGCTAACACCTCCATTTCCTCTGGTGAGTTGCTTGCAGCGCATTCTAGAACCAGCTAACACCTCCATTTCCTCTGGTGAGTTGCTTGCAGCGCATTCTAGAACCAGCTAACACCTCCATTTCCTCTGGTGAGTTGCTTGCAGCGCATTCTAGAACCAGCTAACACCTCCATTTCCTCTGGTGAGTTGCTTGCAGCGCATTCTAGAACCAGCTAACACCTCCATTTCCTCTGGTGAGTTGCTTGCAGCGCATTCTAGAACCAGCTACACCTCATTTCCTCTGGTGAGTTGCTTGCAGCGCATTCTAGAACCAGCTAATACCTCCACTTCCTCTGCCTGAACTCTGCTGTTCTCCCTCTCAGAGTGGTCAGTGGGCAACTCTTACAGTATTTCCTTCCATATTTTGTGTCCTCTGTCTCTCTCTCTCTCTCTCTCTCTCTCTCTTACTCTCACTCTTTACGAGCTCCATTAAAAGGTTCAGTAAGTCAGCATCTGCTGTTATAGAGGAGTGTTGTCCTCTCTCCACCTACAACACTACTCTCTTTTCCTCTCTCATCCCTCTGTTTCCATCTATCCCTCTTGCTCTCCCTTTCACCTCTCTCTATCCCTCACTCTCACCTCTCTATTCCATCCACACCCCCCCCCCCTCTCTTTTCACCCTTTCTCCACCCCCACCTCTTCTGTGCACCAGCCCTGTACAGTGGAGGGTACTGCAGTGAGGTGTGGTGTTCTTTTGCGTCTGCCCAGGGGTTATGGGGCTTACACTAATATGTCCTGCAGCGACACTATACACTGCGCTGTCTGGATTTGCTGGGGGGTTTGGGGCTTCTGCTCTTATCAATGCCGACACTCAGCGGCGGCAGTGCCAGTTTTTTGGTGGCTTCCAGAGCAATCAAACCTGCCTTCCTGCAGATACTTCTGCAGTCTGCACACTTAAGTCCTGCTCCAGCTCCATCTCCCGTGCCCCCCACAACCCCACACCACCGCTCTGGGACTCAGCACTGCCTGCCTCTCTCCCCAGAGCACAACCCCCCCCCCCCCCCCCGCTCTCAGTCTAAGGGATCGCTTTCTGACTGTTGGTGCGAAAACAGCCATTATTCCTCTCTTCACATGTACACACACTCACATAAGTTAGAACATGAACAAAACATTTACACACAAATACACTCATGTAATACACACTCACACACACATACACACACACGCACGCACACACAAACAAACACTAAAACTCACCAGCAGATGTAGACACAAATTTAGACACACACACACACACACACACAGTCATATACATCCCGGGTCGATTTTCCTACAGCTAGGCTAAGATTTCACGAGCATCCTCCCTACAGGGAGCGGGTTCTCTTTCTTCCCCACTATTCTTTAATCACGACCACTAAATTAGATACCACCTGCACGGTCGTATTGTGGGTCATGATTGTTTTTTATCACTGACTAACTGACCCAAAATGTAATAACGTCCACAGACCTCTTGTCCTTGAGTTATTTGGCTATTACGAGGGACTAGCCAGAGAGGCTGGAGCCATGGCGCTCCCTCTGACATATTTATTAGTAGGAGCTCAGTGTTGGTCTATGTCGACTCGCCAAAGGCCATCGACTAGGTCATTTCCTGACACAGTATGTTGCTTCTTATTGACTTCCCAGTGGGATACTACTGCTTCTAAGTAAGTAGGACCACATGTGCGCCCGCTGGAGCGATGGGAAGTTTTATTTGTGATGTGCCCTAAATATTTACGACTGTAGACCCTAGTCCGCCCCTCACCCTCATCCTCATCCCCATCTCCGTCCCAACCTCTCGCCTCATTTCTCATATTCGGCTTATTTTTGTGGATCCGAAAAGCTAATAAGGCTGTTTATTTTGGCCTGGCTATTTCCATCCGGCTCCTGAGAGGGCCGAGATTGGACTGAGCTGGGGTGGGGAGGGCTAGGGCTGGGGCTGGGGCTGGGGCTGGGGCTGGGCTGTGTGTGTGTGTGTGTGTGTGTGTGTGTGTGTGTGTGTGTGGAGGGAGCAGACGACAAATGTGACTGGACACCCAAGGGTCTTCTACCTCTATTGCTCTCTCTGTCCAACGTGCTTTCTTCTCCCTGCCCCCCAACTCAACCCCAGTGTCTCAAAGTAGTCAGCAGATCATCCCCACTCACACACGCACACACACACACACACACACACACACTCCCACCCCAACATTCCCTTCTCAGTACGGCTAGACAAACTATGTGTGTGGGAGAGAGCCAGGAGGAGACATTGCTCTACCCCAATTACTGCCTGGGTGCCCCTGGGTGACAGTGTGTGTGTGTGTGTGTGTGTGTGTGTGTGCGTGTGTGCGTGTGCGTGTGTGTGTGTGTGTGTCAGAGAGCAATTTAGTGATGGGGGGTCTGTGAGGTTTCTAGGCAGTGAATGTCACAACCTTCATTACTCTCCCTCCTCTCCTCATTACTGGACTCTCTCAGCTACGCTAACATGTGCTAAAATGCTGAATAAGAAAGCAAGATGACCCCCTCTTGTTTATGTACAAAATCATCTATTTACTTACTGACTTCAAGTGTCCAAATTGTTTTGTGCTTCCAAGTCTGACAACTTTCTTAGCCTTTTTAACCTTTGTTTACAAAAAAAGGTGTTTTTAAAGTCTATGAATCTGCAGTTTTTTTGGCTGGGCTGCTCCTGTCTTTGGTGTGGCCCGTCTTTAAATATACCCTTGTATTTTAGTGCATCACAGCGTTTGGCCGAGGGCTACCTGGCTCCGATGTAGAGCGTCCGGTTGACCTTCAGGATCCTCTGAATATGCAGCGGCTCCAGCCTCAGCGAAGAACGATGAGCCCGACCCAGAAACACAGGATGCTGTCGCACAACTGCATAAGATAGAGACAGAGAGAGAAAGAGAGAGAGAGAGAGAGAGAGAGAGAGAGAGAGTGAGAAGGAAAGGGAATAAAGAGGGAGAGAGAGTGAGGGAGGAAAACGAAGGAAGAGAGAGTGAGCGTAAAAGAGGAGGAGAGATAGGAGAGAGTGAGGGAGTGGTGAAAGAGAGAGAAAGAGTAAGAGAAATAGGGAGAGAGAGAGGGGTAGAATGAAAGAGAGGGTGGTGGAGAGTGAAAGAGAGAGGGAAGGAGAGAAAGGGGAGGAATGGGAGGAATGAGGTAGAGGGACATGGCAGTCAGAGACACACAGTGCCTGGAAGGGACAACCCTATCTGGTCTGATTTTGCTGGAGGAAAAACAGATGGGGAAGGTGAATCACGCAGCAGCCAGGATCCAGAGGTGACACACACACACACACACACACACAGTCACCCCAATCCTTTCCCTCAAGCCACAACACTGAGGTCAGATGAAGCATCCTCTCCCCTCCTGCCCTCTTCTCCTCTCATCACCCTCTTCTCTCATTTCATTTTCACTTCTCCTCCACCCCTTTTCATCTTGTCATCTCCTCCCTCTATACTCCCATCTTTATTGTCACGTTTGAGCTCTGCTCCTATGTTCTCCTCTATGCTATTTTTCTGTCTTCTCTTCTCTTTTCTCCTTTTTTCTCCTCTTCTCTTCGCTCTTCTTCTCCTTTCTTCATTTCTCTTCTTTCCTCTCCCCTATTCTCCCCTCTCCTCTCTTCTTTTTTCCTCTCTTCTCTCGTCTCTCCTTCGTCATTCACTTTGTCAATCAAGTTTCTCTTTCCTCCCATCAGATACTGTAAGTCTTTCCCTTCATACACAGTCTCACACACACGTACACACACACAAACACGACACCTCTCTCTCTCTGTCTCCATCTGGATGTTTTTCTTGTATTTGTTAATCCACCACCCTGAGAAGCTTTGGCAAACCCAGGTCACTTTATCCATCTCTAATAGACCAGAGAGGCCTCCAGATTCACCCTCCTGACACTCCTGATCAATAGCATTGATCTGCAATCTATCACTCTCGCCTACCTCTTCCAGCCTGGAGACTGATAGATGCTCAGTGCCCTGGGGAAGTGCAATAGATATCGTCTTGACCTACACTCATCCAGGGCTGTGAGACAGAGCTTTAGACATGTGTCTGTGTGTGTGTGTCTGAGTATGTTTATACATGTGTATACATGTGTATACACATGTGTGTCTGTGTGCATTCATGTGTGTGTGTGTGCATTAGTGTGTGCGTGTATGAGGTCAAGAGCCCCTACCTTCTGAGGGTATGGAGTTCAGAGGTCCGGGCTCCTCGGGGAACGCGGTGCTGGCCAGACGCAGGAGCCAGAACAGCAGTAGGGGCAGCCGCACGGGCAGGGTCAGGGTCGTCATGGCCGCAGGACACCAGAGCTCTTCTGTGGAGGAGCAGAATGAGAAAGTATAGGCATTAGTATCTAATGCCTAGTATATAACATCATGTCAACGGATCATTAACAAACAGAAACAGCCAAAGGAATTAAGTGAATGAGGCCAGAACATTGCAGAATGAAATACACATGAATAGACATATGACTACATTTCAAGAGAACGCAAAGGGGTGGCGTTTGCAGGAGCGAAGTCGAGGCGACTGAAAGAGGCTTGTCGCATGAGAGCAGAATGTATGGCCGCTGAGGTCGTGGGTGAACGCCTCTTCACAGCTCTGAGGCTTCTGAAACTCTGAGGTCGCAAGAAAACCACAGAGTGCTTCAGACGACTTGAGATCAAGCCCCGGCCCCGGGATGAAGTCATCCACCAATGAGGATGTGCACAGTCAGCATTCAGCCTCTACACACACACACACACACACACACACACATACACACACACACACACACACGCACACACTGCTCCCTGTCAAGAGCTAGAGTTCAAATGCTGGGAACGATGCATGAGACACTGAACAGCCTGAAAAGGGGTTTTAAACAAGAAAGCTATAGAGAGAGGGTCAGTGTGAGACTGAGAGGTGAGAGGAGGAGGAAGAGAAACAGAGAGAGAGAGAGAGAGAGAGAAGTGCATGAACAAGCAAAACAGGAGAGAGTCAGAGAGAGAAAGGGAGATAGAGAAAGAGAGAGAGAGAGAGATGCAGAAAAATGAGAGAACAAGCAAGAGAGGATATAATGAATGTGAAGAACAAGCACGGAGAAAGAGAGGGATAGACAGATGTGACTTGAGAGAGAAAATTAGATGATGAGTTAGAAGCAGATAAACAGAGAGAAGAAGAGAGAGAGAGAGAGAGGTATGAGGGACAATATGGTTAAAAGGGGTTTGCACGCCGCCCTAGAGGATGACAAGAATGAAATCCTCTCCATCTAGGCAAATGAAATCTCTACCTCTAACTGACAGGTTGTTGGATTTTTTATATTCCGCAGCCCCTCAGTGTGAGAGTGAGAGAGAGAGAGAGAGAAAGAGAAAGAGAGAGAGAAAGAGAAAGAGAGAGAGAGAGCTATCAGGAGAGGCGTACGGATGGAAATTTAAACGATACTCAAATTAAGTTAGCATAACACAATCCATCTACAAAATTACCCAGGCACTTCCCCGGCACGGTGCAGTCTTGGGGAACGCTGTCAACTGCTGTCACATACATACACATTTTGAGTCCTTCTGGTGTACTCCACGACGTCTTACGCAACACTGTTTGTTCCTGCTCCACTCACAGAAGATGAAATATACAGCACAGTGTTGTGGGTACCTACTAGGGTGTCAACCTATTTGCCTTCCGCACAAGAAACAAGCTTTGGCGACGTTACTGAGCTTAAAGGGTTTTCTTATCAGTAGAAAGTAAACATACAGACTTACAGGTTAAAGTTGACTTTTAGTCAACACATAAAAAACATCATGACAGAGAGACCTAATCTACACAAGGGAGCCACGATGGTGGCACGTCGAAGTGAAGAGAGCATCAGAAAGGCAAATCGCACACAATGCGACAATATTTACACTCGCAGTCTCAGCTTTCAATTCCTACGCCCGCGGTCATAGCATTTGCTTTGAAAATCGTATGTAAAAAGATCTCACATACAAGTATGCAGGCATGCACACTTACACACACACACACACACACACACACACACACACAGAGTCAGACATAGTGACAAGTGCTCAAAAAACAAACCCATTGTGAGACCCAGGAAAAGGAGAACTGGGTCTAATCTCATTTGAATTGTCACGCTTGGATTTCTTTATTCGAAAATAATCCAGCATTGATTTTACTGTGGTTACACACTCACAGCTGAAGCATGAGGGGGAAAAAGGAGCTACTGTCACATGTAAGAATTCTATCAGTGAACCCCCCACACACAGACACACACACAAGAACACACACAAAAACACACACACACACACACACACACACGTTGACAAATGCTACCATTGTACAGTCGGTTCTATAGGAAGAGGCCTAACACCATGTTATCAGGGGTTATAATCTTTATGGTACATTTCTCAAATTCTCCCCATTGATGTTGGGGACAATAGAGGTCTACTCACCAGTCACTCAACACCCAATACCACAGAATTAGAGGAGGATGAGAGGGAGCCAGACAGAGATAAACGACAGAAGAAAGGCGGATAGAAGAAAAGGAGGTCAGAGTGAGGAGAGAGCGAGGGAGAGAGAGAGAGAGAGGGAGGAAGGGAGGGAGGGAAAGAAAAAGGAGAGGAGAGAAGAAGCAGAGGAAGAGGGTGGGCTAGAGGGAGGTAATATCAGTGGTGCTTCACGGTGTTTTGGCTGCATGCAAACACACACACACACACACACACACACACACAAACAAACACACGCATACACCAAACACACACACACACACACAACAACAGGCGTTCTCGACGTCACACGTCAGAATTGCCACAGACTCTATTGTGCTTGTTTATTAATAATTAATGACTAAATGTCAGCCTTCACACATTCGATTAGCATAATGAGAAACTCGGGGCTATAGAATTTCATGGGGTGGTGAGCTGGGGAGAGAGAGAGAGAAAGAGAGAGAGAGAGAGAGAAAAGGGGGATAGAGGGAGGGAGGGAAGGAGGGAGGCAGAGGAGTGCAAATAGATGGTTAAGTCCCTGGGCTCACTGTTTTTAATTATGACAAATGCTTGGCTGTGGGAGTGTATTTCTATCTACAAGGCCGAGCCTATTTACTCCACGACAATGATATCTTCCACAGCTGTGGTGCTGTCCAGCTACCACGCACCCCCAACAACACACACAACACACACACACACACACACACACAGACATCCTCTCCTCCCCACCTCTACACACACATATAAACACACATATACATACTTGAGACATTCCCTCCTTACTGCCCAAAGACACACACTTTCGCACACACACACACACACACACACACACACACACACACACACACACAAATACATCAACACCCTCTCCCTCCCCATCCATGGCCTAGACAAGGCCTGTGCAAAGCAAGATTAACACAGGCATACACACAGACATACACACACACACACCCACACACACACTTTCCTTCAGCCACTTCAGTGGGGCGGGGATCGATGTAATTACAAGTGTTTAAGCAGGTAATTTCCCTATGTTAAGTAATCAAGTGATCAGCAAGGGAGGAGTAGGGGGTGGGAGAGTCAGAGAGAGAGAGATGGAGAGAACGAGAGACAGAGGGAGGAAGTGAACGAAAGAGAAGGAGGGCAGCACTTTCACATGGATAAACGACCATGGCCCAAAGAGTAAACGATGACTCGGACAGCAAATCACTTCAGCCAATCAATGGCATTGTGGAGTCTTTAGTAACGCCTTAATGAGCGCGATACAGTAGCCATTAGTCTACTGCTGACACACTCAAAAGGCTCCGGCACAAACCCACATTGACAGACGGACAGACAGGCCAATGGACAGGCGTGCCATAAAGATGGCGCAGAGAAGGTGCTTATCGCACAGTCAAGCGTGCAGAGCAGCAGAGGGGGTCGGGAGGAAGCTACCGGCGTTACTGTACATGCGCCTCCCATGCAGATGAGCGCCCTGATTGGCCAGGGTGATCCGCACCCCCCATCTCCACCCACCCCCACCACCTCCCCGGCCACGCCACTATAAAATTCTAATGCACTCTTCATTAACGGGGCTTGCTGTGGCCTTCACACACTTACAGACACACGCACGCACGCACACACACACACACACACGCACGCAGGCACACACACACAGTGTCTTCTCAGAAGGGAGGATATATGCTGATATGTGTGCTTTGAACAAACGACTGTATTACACACACAGCCCCGGGACACTTTTACTCTATAAATCACAGTGCTGTTTGAAAGCACACTCTGATTATGCACGTCCTAGATAACAGACTGGCAACAAGGCGGAGAACAGAGAGCATTAGTATGGATGGGAAGAATCCCTGCTATTAAGCCCTTATAGTAAGGAAGCCTGAATAGGGGCCTTATCAGGCAGAAATATTACACACATCAAAGTCGTTAGACTGCCATTACCCTTTAGATGCTCGCACATTGAAAGAGCCTATTCTATATGGATGTGTATCAACATGACGGGGCCAATGTAGCGGTGGATCAGGTACTTCATTGATATTCTTATGTAACTCTGCACTTACGTCCCCAAGTCAGTTTCAGTGTTATCAGACACAGTATTGAAAGGGTGCTGGAGGATCAACCTTGCCCGAGTGCAAGATAGCGCTACGCTTCAGACATTAAACCCAAGAGTGGCGACTGGGAATGGGAACATGTGACTTCTTAAGTGCCAGTTACTGCTCCTGCGTTTCTTTCCGGATGCTTACTTCTTTTTGTTATAACCACTTGTTTTTGTGAGTGTGTGTGTGTGTGTGTGTGTGTGTCTGTGTGTGTCTGTGAACGTGTGTGTGTGTGTCCCTCTCACTCTCTATCCCTCCAACTTGAACTTTTCAACCCAACAATTGGGTGTTTCCTACTACCTGGCGCCTGGGTGAATAAAGGATCATTTTTAGAATGACACACTTCATAAATCCCCCTGTGACTAATTGGGGAACAGATTAAAGTGTGTTTTATGAAGTGTGCAGAATCAATGACAGCGAGGCCTCATCCGATTGGGCACCTCTCAAGACACCACTGTGAGCAGTTCTCATAGGACAGATGGAAGACAGATACATTAAGGTAGGTGTGTGTGTGTGTGTGTGTGTGTGTGTGTGTGGGGTGATGGGTGGGGAGAGGGAAGCAGACAGAAAAGCAATGAAGCGGAAAAAAGAGGGTGATGAAGACAATGACAGACTAACAAGGTGTGAGAAAAGAGAAAAAAACAAGAAAGAAGCAAACAGAGAAGATGAAAGAGAAAGGGAGAGAAAGAGAGAGAGAAAGAGAAAGAGAGAGATGAGGGAATAAGGTGAGCAGAAACAGTGATAGCAACTGAGAGAGGGAGGGGTAGGAAAGATTTTGGCCAGAGAGAGAAAGGGAGAGAAAGAGAGAGAGAGAAAAAAGAGGGTGGTAGGAAAGCTTTTGGCCGGAGAAAGAGAAAGGAAGAGAGAGAGAGAGAGAGAGAGAACAAGTAAAAATTGGGGAGTAGGAAAGCTCTTGGCCCGGAGAGGGAGAGAGCGGAAGACTTTCACTGGATATGTGAAAACTAATCCCAAGTATGTGCGGAATGCTTTCATGGGGTCTGGCGGGGAGAGAGGCGGTGAAACTGGAAGAAAAGGAGAGCGAGTGATGTGAGTGGACCGTGTCCAGTCCAGCCCAGACCAGCTCTCCTCCACTGACCCCACCTCCAACCTCCCTCCCTCCATCCTTCCTGCCCCCCTCCTCCTTCTTCCTAACACCTCCACACACACACACACACCCCTCCACCTTCAGTCCACTTCTGCTCCCCACCACCCCCCCTCCACTCCACACCTGCCCCCCACAACAACCCATCCACACCCTCCCTCTCTCCATCTACCCCCTGACTTCACTCCTGGCCTCTCTCTCACCCCCCACCCCATCCCACCCCTCCTCATGCTTACTATCCCCCCGTAGGGTCAGAGACCTCCATCTCCAGGGCAAAGAGTCCAGCTCCCTCTCAAACTGCTCTCCTCACTAATGCGCTGAGCCAGGCCAAACTAAGTCAGCGAATGTGCTGAGTTGGGTCCAGACGGCTTCGCTCTCTCTCAAACATGCGCGCACACGCACACACACACACACACTCTATCTTCTTTCTTTCTCTCTCTCTCTCTGTCTCTCTCTATCACACACACACACTCTTACTCACTCTCTCTGTTTCTCTCTATCACACACACACACACAAACTATCTTTTTTCTTTCTCTCTCTCTCTCTGTCTCTCTCTATCACACACACACACACACACACACACACACACACACACACACACACACACACACACACACACACTTATCCACTCTCTCTCACTCTCTCTCTCCCCTACTTGTCCAAAGCTCCCATTTGGTCATGGTTAAGCTCAAACGTTTGATTTCCACGTGAGCCGTGAGACAAAGTGGCAAACATGAGGCTCTGAGCAGTCCAGGAGAAGGCTGTAAATATCCTCTATGTGTGGCCATACATCAAAAGGAGTAGTGTGCTTACACCGAGACACACAGCAACAGAGCAACAGTTTGGGATGTTTTGGCCCGAGCGAACCTTTCCCACGTCGCTTCCTTAATCCTCAGGCCGGATTTACGAGCCGTGACATCAGGGGGAAAAGGTGGAATCCGGAGCAGCACTGGTGCATCCTGGGTAAGAGCTGATAGATGGGGTGGGGCTGCTGAGAACACTCGGACAGGAGGAATTATGGGCTGTTTGGCACACATGCACACCCTGGCCCTTTACACACATACGCATACACACACACACACAAGTGTACACATGCACACACATACACATACACACACACGCACACACACACACACACACACACACACACACACACACACACACTTGGACACAAGTGTACACACGCACACACTTGGACAGGATAAGGATAAGCTATCAGTACCCACAAGTAGACAGTGCAGACACTCTTCTGAGGGCTGCAACATGATGAACCACTCTGTTTCACACACACACACACACACACACACACCACACACACACACACACACACAGAGCATCCCTCTCCATCCCCTTCTGTGACTTATCTGGCCACATTTCCCATCATCCACCTCAGATTGCTGAGTCTGATCCCACCATGGGATTGGAGAGGGGGCTGGGTTGGGGGTTAGCGAGAGTGTGAGTGTGTGTGTGTGTGTGTGTGTGTGTGTGTGTGTGTGTGTGTGTGTGTGTGTGTGTGTGTGTGTATGGGGGGGTATAAGGTGCTCTTATCAGCTAAAGCTTCTAACTGTTAGACGGTCATCACTGCCCAGCCAGATAGGGCTAATGCTGCACCAGACTCCATGATGGCTTCAGTCTGATGAGATAAAAAGAACATTAACATCCTGTGTGTGTGTGTGTGTGTGTGTGTGTGTGTGTGTGTTTGTGTGTGAGTGTGTATGCATCTGTGTGTATGCATTCGTGTCTCTGTGTGCGTTTATGTCTTGTACTTGTCAGAGTGTGTGTGTATGTGTGTGTGTATGTGTGTGTGTGTATTTTTGTTTTCTAAATCATGTAATGGCCCCGAGTTCACACAGGTTGTCGGCAAAGTAACACTGCCCGGGTGAAGGATGGCCCCTCTAAGCCTGAACCCTCTCACCCCCCAACCTTCTCACCGCCGACTGGCCCTGCCGTTATCGTTAGCCCCTTACGCATCCAAGACCCCCGCCGTCAAGCACGGATAAATCAGGCCAACAGGGGGAAATGGGGAGGCAGTGTGTGTGTGTGTGTGTGTGTGTGTGTATGGGGGTCGGTCAGCCAATGTCCCGTTAAAAAAAGATGAGTGCAGGAAAAGGGGGGGGTAAAGCACTCCGACAGGTTGACGCGTGCTCGTTCATCACGCGCCACAGACTCGGCAGTGAGAAGAAACACGGGAGGCAAACAGAAGGCGATAATCTCAGCGCCGGGTTATAAATAATAGAAATCTGATGGGCCTAATGGCTCCGAGGCTTGCAGCATCACAGAACAAACACCAGACCTCCACCGGCTCTCATACACACATATCACACACACACACACACACACACACACACACACACACACACACACATATACCAGCAGATACACATACACACACACAAACACACACATATATCAACAGATACACACAAATACACACACAGACATTCACCACCACCACCACCACCAGCCACTCTCCCCCTACCCATGATGTGATCACTCCAAATACTCCCCCAAGGCTGTGTATTATCTTACACAAACACAGGAGGGAAAGCTGACACCCCAACATGGCCCTGTCCAGCGCCAGGTGCCCTTTGACCTGTGACTCATGCACTAGGAGATGGATTTGGTGGAATAACAATAACACACACACACACACACACACAATAACACACATACACGTGCACTCACTCACTCACACACACACATACACACACACACAAACATACCTACACACACATACACGCACACACCCTCTCTCTCTCACACAGACACACACATACACACTTACTCACACACACACTCTCTCTCTCTCTTTCACACACACCCACACACACTTACACACACAGTGAGAGTGTGGCTGAGAGTGTCTCAATAGAGGGGGCATGGGGCTTGAAGCTGTCAAGGTAAGCTAAGCTATTCTTCTGTTCCTTTATAAGAGTGGGTTGAAAGAGAGGGGGGGCAGATACAGCAGGGAATAGGAGCTGAGATGATCGTGCAGGAAAAGCAGTGTGTGTGTGTGTGTGTGTGTGTGCATGACTGTGTCTCTGTATGTGTGCACACATGTGAGAGTGTATGTGTCTGCTATTTTTTTTCTGTGTCTGAATGTGTGTGAGTGTGTGTGTGTGTGTGTGTGTGTGTGTGTGCATGTCTGTGTCTCTGTATGTGTGCACGCATGTAAGAGTGTATGTGTCTGCTATTTTTTTTCTGTGTCTGAATATTTGTGAGTGTCTGTGTGTGTGTGTGTGTGTGTGTGCTCGGGCATTTGTACGGCCAAACCACATGGGGTATTTCCATAACTCT
>PYXC01002775.1:5947500-5962500 GCA_015244755.2 Tenualosa ilisha | reverse complement strand
CACACACACATATCTGCGAGTTGCAGGCAGAACTCCCAGCTCTGACTGTGAGGCTGGTTTGATTCCCCATACCAGGGCTGAGAGGCATGCTAATCAGAACAGAGGAGGGCCAGCAAAAGCATACAGATCTCCTCCACTCCCTGTCTCACTCACACACACACACACACACACACACACACACACACATACTCTCTCTTTCTCCCCCTGTCTCTCACTTTCTCTTTTTCTCCTTTCACTCTCTCATTCTCTATTCCCTCTTTTTTCTCTCTCTCTCTGTCCCTCTTGTTCTCTTTCTTTGTTCTCTCCATCTCTCTCTTTCTTTCTTTCGCTCTCTCTCTCTCTCTCTCTCTATTGGCATCCCTTCTCTTGCTCTCTTTTTCTCCCTCCCTCTTTCTCTGTCTGTGTCTATCACTGCTCTATGCTCAGGCATCAGCATGGAGAGAAAGTCACATGTTTGGAGCAGTCTGCATTGTTCCGCACATGCTATGGACTCTCCCATTTTTCTCTCCATCAGCGCTCCGTCTCATCCTCCTTCTGTCGCTCTCTCCTCTTCTCTCTGTCTATTTCTTCTCCTCTCTCTGTCTGTGTTTTTTCTTCTCCTTGTTCATTTCTTCTCCCCTTCCTCTCTGTCTATCCCTCCTCTCTTCTGCTCAGAATTCCATCTCTTCTCTGTCTATTCTTTTTCATCTCTGCCACTCTTTTCTCTCTCCTCTCTCTCTCTCTGCCGGTATATTCCTTCTTCTGTCTGTCTTTCTCACTCTGTCTATTTCTCATTTTCTCTCTTTCTTCACCTCTCTCTCTCTCTCTATCACTCTATCACATAGCACATTCTCCCCTGTTCTGTTATTCCATGCCGTTTAGAATACAAGCTAAGCGCTGGGTGGGAACGGCAGAGAGTTTATTTAGCTGGACATGGGAAAGATCATGCTTCACTCGCTCTCAGTGTCACGGTCTGACAGATTTTCCCCTCCTCTCTTCTCCTCTCCTCTCCTCTCCTGTGCTCTGTCTTTCTCTCCCTCTCTTCCCCTCCCTCTTTGCTCTCATCTCATCTCATCATGGTGGGAAGTCAGAGCTTTGTTCCTGCACTCTCCACTTAGTCAAGGTGGAATGTGCATATGTGTGTGTGTGTGTGTTTGTGTGTGTGTTTGCACACACATGCGTGTGTGTGTCTGTGTGTGTGTGTCTGTGAGAGAGAGAGTGAGTGTGTACTTCAGTGAAACAGAGAATGAATACGAGTGTGTGTGAAAAAAGAGAGATGTGCACGACTATGTGTGTGTGTCTACTGCAGTGTAACTCATGTCAAGGCCAGGTGTATGGGAGGGTGTTAGAGAGTGGAAGTTTACACACTCAGCTATGATAGTTGTTTGTTATTGTTGGAGAGGGGGGAGTACTTATGTACACACACACACACACACACACACACACACACACACACAGAGGGTGTGAGCAGAGTGCTTATGTAAGAAAAAAAAAGGGTGGAATCAGGTTCGATTTACAGAGCTACGGTTGCTACGGAGATGAGAACCCAGGGACAGATTTAGTCAGAACAGAGGCATGGAGTGATAATGTATCGCTGGTCATTCACACACAAGTAATAACACACCCCACTCTCAAAGAGAACAGAAGACAGAGAGGGAGAGAGGAGGCAGAGGCAGAGGGCACAGATAAGGAAACTATGAGGGGTAGTCAGGGAGGAAATTACAACAAATAAGTGCCCAGAGAGGAGAGGGATCAGAGGTGTGTGTGTGTGTGTGTGTGTGTGTGTGTGTGTGTGTCTTGTGTGTGTGTGTGAGAGTGTGTGTGTGTATGTGTGTGTGTGTGTGTGTGATAAAAAAATGTATTGAGGCAGAGGATGAACAGGAAAGTGTGCATGTCGTTGATAGTGTGTGTGTTTGTCTGTGTGTGTGTGTGTGTGTGTGTGTGTGTGTGTGTGTGTGTGTGTGTGTGAGAGAGAGAGAGAGAGAGAGAGAAATGTGTGAGAAAGTCTTTGAGAGAAATTAAACTTGATGAGATGTGTGTGAAGAACTGAGTGGGTGTTGTGTGCCTATATGTATCTGTGTGTGTGTGTGTATGTGTGAGAGAAACAGAGAGAGAAACTTGGTAACTCAGCAAGTGGTGAGTGAGTGATTGAGTGTGTGTGTGTGAAAGATATTTAGACAAAGTAAGTTACGCCTGCAAGTGTGGAGTGTGTATCTGTGTGTGTGTATGAGTGCATTTGTGCGTTGTGCGTGTGTGTGTGTGTGTGTGTGTGTGTTGTGCACGGTGCTGAAAGAGCAAAAGCCGCACGTCAATTCCTGAACGGTGTGCGGCAACATTGGTGCTCCTGAGCTCACAAAAGCCCCTCTCCCCCGCACAAATAAACATGGGCCCAGCCATCGCCAGGGGACTGATTAAGACAGAGTTGTCATTCTGACCTGCCTGACCCTGTCAGCGGCTCCGGAACGCTTGCGTTCCGCTTGACAAGCCCCTTTATTTACTTTCGGTCGGCCGAACCGAGGTGCTCCCCAACCAGTCATAACACGGACTAGTTAAAGCATGACAGCGAGGAGGAAGAAAAGGAGAGAGGGAAAGAGAGAGACAGAGAGAGAGAGAAACCTGGAGACAACTTCATCTTTCTTGATTCTTTTTCGTATTGTTTCGCATTCAATTATGGAACCCTAATCACGTCTTTCATCTTCATCTGTAACTCTTGAAGGAAATTAACATAAAAAGCCGCTTGTCTGCCGCTTCATAATTAAAGTCTGTGCACTGACATCCCACTTTAAATAAGTCTTATCCTTTCCAGAGGGAGTGAAACCAAGATGACTCAAAGCTTTTTCTTCGTCCCCCTCCTCCTCTTCCTCTCCTCTGAAGCCCTCCACTTGAGCGGATGACTGCTTTAAGATGCATTTATTACACAATCTCAGCCCCCTGAGGTCAAGGCCAATGAGGTAAAAAAGGTGAGGTCACACAAGTGGTCTGTTTACACACACACACACACAGAGACACAAACAGAACACACGCTGGCTACCTTTTCTCTGCCCTCAGGGATTAAAAAAAAGAAAACAGGTGAGCTTGAACCACTGCCTGTTTGTACACACACAACACACACACAAAAAAAACTAGACTTTGTCTGAGACGGTAAACACTCTCCGTTACATCGACCAGCTCGGCCCACGCAAACACTGGTTTTGTGGCCACGGCAGACGGGCAGCGTGGTCACATTTGTTGCGATATAATGACAGCCCTCCAGGGCTCTGAGGCGTCTGTCAGCATTCATTTGCCTTGATGACAAGGCTCTCATTGTCCTGGAGATGAGCTGCTCTCGACCACTCGCCTGCCCCACTCCCTCTCTTCACACTGCTGCCCTGGCCACCACATCTCATCCAGGCTAAATAACAGATCAGGATGACCTGCTGGGTCAAGTGAAGTATCCACTCCACAGAGAGGCCAAGCAGCAACCAACCTCTCCGAGGGTTTTGTGTATTTTTGTTTGTGTGTGTGCGTATGTGTGTGCGCTGTATATGCCAGTGTAGATGAGCGTGGGGGGTGCTAGTCTATAAGTGTTTGTGTAAGTGTAGATGCATGTCTGTGTGTGTGTGTGTATGTGTGAGTGTGTATGCATGTGTGTGTTGGGTTGGGGGGTGCTATTTCTTCGACTTCTGGCTTATTGTTTGGGGAACACAGAAATGGATTTTCTCACACGTGGGGTGGTAGTGAGCAGGATCTCGGTGAGAAGCTCAGAGCAAAGCTGTTTCAGACTCACTCTTCTACAGCAAATCCTGTCTGCTTTTTTTTCTGACTCTCTCTATCCTACCTCGTTCTGGAGGGGAAAAAGAACTAGGAAACGTCCTTCTCAAAGCTTAGCTCTGGGTTGGGAAAGACAACAACAAAAACAACAACAACAACAACAACAACAACAACAACGACCCGTCAACAGAATACTGGTAATAAATAAAAGCATGTTGTGTATCCACACACATGGCCTGTGGGTAACCTGTCTGTCCACCCATTAAAAACATGGCCTGGCCTGGCCTGGCCTCTGGTAAGCAGGATTGATTGAATCAGCTTGCTCTTTTATTGACACATCTGTGATCTGCCACAACTGCAGCTACCAGCCTAGGGCCAGCGGCTAGCGCCATGGTCTGTGTAAATATGCGAAAAGGCACCTAACCATGCACCTAACCCCCAACCCCAAAGCCAATACCCAACACCCCTCACTAATGTTCGCTCTCCTGGGCGTCTCAATCTCCTCCACCTCCTGTTGTTTGAGTCCCAACAGCCCGGCTAAGATGTTAGCTCAGGTGTTTCTCCAGTGTCTTACGGTGACAGGATGTCAGCGGGACGGAGTGGGTGTGGGTTGTGAGGACAGGAGGGTCGGATCGCCACCGCATTGCGTTCGCTTGACGACTACGGCGCTGAGCGGTGCAGCGCTGAGCCTTAACGTCTTCCATCTGCGTGGCCACTCAGAGCATGATGGGAAGCAGATGAGTGACGCCTGTCAGACAAAGAGTATCTTTAAACTGAGACTGAAACCCGAGAGAGAAGACACACATCCTCCACTTAAAAAGAGAGGGAGGGAGGGAGAGAAGGAGAGAGGGAGGAGGGAGAGGGAGAGGGAGAGGGAGGGAGATGGACACATGACCTACACTACTTAAAGAGAGGGGGGAAGAGAAGAGGGGAGGGAAAGAGGGAGGTAGGGAGAGGGAGAGTATGAAAAAAGGGAGAGGCAGTATGAAAGAAGACTTAGAGAATTGTAAATGTAATTTGGAGGCCGAGATGAGATCTAGAGACACTGAGAGAGTGAACTGGGCTGGCTGGGAAGAGGGGACACAAATGGAGAGACAGAGAGCTTTGACAGCCCTCGTCCCGTGACACGGTAATGGCTCTTCACTGCCTGAGGCAACACACATACAGACACACACACACACACACACACACACCCACACGCAAACACACGCACACACAGTTACAAAAACACACCACAGTACAGAGACACAAACACATGTCAAGATAAGTACAAGCTACCATCAACATGACACAGCTTTGTTTGATCTCTTCCTCTGAAGCAGATAAACAGCCAACAAAGAAAATTGAAACAAACAATAAACCGTTGAATATACATCCATCTCTGTCTGTCTCCCTCTCTCTCTCTCTCTCACACACACACACACACACACACTCTCTCTCTCTCTCTCTCTATTGCTCATCCCCACTGCCTCCCATTCCCAGGCTGTCCATCCTCACATACACACGCACACGCACACACACACACCACACACACACACACTGGTTTGTATTCCTTCCTCAGCTTCCCCTTCGAACTGGCAACATATAACTATGCCATTAAACAGCGCAGGTCTTAAGTGAATTTTAAAGATCAGCGGCTGAAGAGGCCGTTTCAGATCATGAGTTTTGACTGCGGCGGAATTAAAAGCAGGATGTGTTTTATGGGGAACTCCACTCCTCAGCGTTTGGCCATTATAGTTATCATCATTAGTCTCTCTGTGGTGTGGCCTGGTAGCTGATGGTGAGAGGAGAGAGAGAGAGAGAGAGAAGGAAAGAGAGAAAGAGGGAGAGAGAGAAGGAAAGAGAAGTATACAGTAGAGAAAGAGAGGAAGAATGAAAAGCACAGACATCCAAACAACCCAGCCCTACGTATTAGCCACACTGAAATTCTAAACAAATATAAACGTCCGATCAAAAACAAAAAACAAAATTACACTCAAAAACAACTTGAAAATATTGAAAAAACAATCAGTTTTGGGACTTGTGGAATAGTCTCAACCAAAAGGAACCAGAACAATTACCCTTTCAAAATGGACATTTGAACACTTGGAAAACACATTTCCAAAGTCTATGTGAAGACAAACAAATAAGCAACACAGATCAATATATCATAAAAGAAAACCTCTAATAAAAAATAAAAAACACAACCCCCTTGACTTCAAGATTACGATACACAAACTATCCACCTGGACAAATTCTCTCCAGCCACGGAAGGCTAGCGGTCCAGATAGCATCAGAAATGAAGAGCTCAAATGTAGCACTCACGAGATACATGATGCAGTGCTGAAACTTTTAACACAGTACTGCAGTCAGGACATTTTCCAGACCTCTGGTATAAAGGACTAATATTCCCCCATAGACAAATCAGATCAGAATAATTACTGTGGCATTTGGGTCAGCAGTTGTCTAGGTCTTGGTCTAGGCTGTTTTGCAGCATCCCAAGTAAAAGAACAGCACACTTCCTTGACAAACACTTGATCTTAAATAAAAATCAAATTGGCTTTCAGCTGAAACACCCCACCATGGACCATGTATGCACTCTCCACACACTGCTTAATAAACATGGTGAGAGATTTGCCTGTTTCATTGACCTCAAGAAGTCTTTTGATTCTAGTTAGCATGAGGGTCTCTATTTCAGACTTCTGAATTGTGGAATGGGGAGCAAAGTATATGACTTGATTAAGACCATGTACTTAAACAACAGGTGTGCTGTTCAAATTGGAGAAAAAACAAACTCAGTACTTTACCCAAAATAGAGGTGTACATCAGGGATGTAATTTAAGTTATTTAACATTTATATATAACATTTATATCTACAAATGAACTTGCTATTCAATTAGATAAGTGTCCTGCTCCTGACCTCCCCCTCTTAGATGAGGTGAAGAGGTGAAGTCTGATGATCTTGCTCTAATGTCTGCTACTGAAGGACTACAGCTGCACTTAGACATAGTAAAAACCTACTGTGACTTCGGCCTTAAAAGTAAATCTAAAGAAAACAAATATAATGATATTTTAAAAGCATCCCAAATGTCAAGAAATCAAATAACAATTTACACTAAACCAATGCTGTTATTCCTCACAGCAAGAGCTATACTACCTAACTAGGAATAACATTAACGGCTTCAGGGAAATTTAATATAGCAATGAATGCTCTAAAGGAAAAAGCTCAAAGAGCCCTAAATGCAATTTAAAGAAAAAAATATTAAAATCTGTCTTAGAGTATCTGACAGTGTCATCCTGCCCATTGTGCTTCATGGTAGTGAAGTATGGGGTCCTCTCAAACGTCATAGTTATACTCATCGGGATAAACACACTGTAGAATCCTTACATGCAGAATTCTGCAGATACATTTTGCATGTGCAAAGAAAAACACCAACAAATGCTTGTAGAGCTGAATTAGGCAGATACCCACTAATTATAAACATTAATACAAGAGCATTTCATTTCTATAACTACCTTAAGTCCTGCCCACAAGACACCCACCATTACAAAGCCCTCTCAGCCCAAGAGCTGAGACCAGAAAAAAGTTGTTGACGAAACAAACTACCCCACCCAAAACATACCCTGACTAGTCTAACAGCAACATTGTTTTCCAAAAACCAATCAGAGTAAACCAAACTACAGAAAACCACTCGGAGAGCGCAGATCTCTGCCAAGGCAATATAGGGTCACTGACCATCAAAATTAAATAATTTGTTCCTTGGCCGAATAATTACGTTGTCTGAAAATTTCACCCAACTCCGTGCGGTGCTTTTTGAGTTATTTTGCTCACAGACAGACAAACACAAACCATAACCTCTTCAGCGGAGGTAATTATCAAGCTATGTCAAGTCGCCTATTTGGAACATTAGCAAGAAGAATCAAAAAACCAAATCTGGTTTTATTACAATTATTTTTATCTGGCCCTAATCAGAGAACGTAAATTAACAGAACATCTCTGCTGTCAGAGATAGAAAACAGAGACTGACTCTGACAAATACAGGCTGAGTGACCACAAATTGGCCAATAATATTAGCAATAAATAAAAAAATCATGGCAACCAAAAGCACAAAGAATATGTGGTCACTGTTTGACTGGTGACGTAGAGACAGAGATGCACTTCCTCCAACAGTGGACATCTTTCTCTCCAACGAGAAGCATTAACTTTAACAGGTTTGGCTGAGAAATTCCTAAGTTTAATGAACTTAGTTACATATCAAAATTAAGAAATCTACTAGGTGAAGGAGACTAGGCAAATCTTCCCACTCAGTATTGAACAACAAACCATAGCCTGAGGGATGGTGAATGAATACGCACACTGGCCAACACTGGCACACACACACACAATTATCATTATTTTCCTTTTTGATGAATTGCGCCTATTCTAATTGTACTGTTTGTTAACTGCTTTGTCAATACAAGTGCTCCTGGCATGCCAATAAAACACTTTGAATCTGAATCTGAGAAGGAAAGATTGCGAGAGATAAAAAGAGAGGAAGGGAGAGAGAAAAAAAGCAGGGGGAGAGGGAGAGAGAGGGATGCAGGGATATAGAATGATAGAGAGAGAGAGAGAGCTGAGGTGAGCTGAGCTGAGCTGAGCAGTGTGAGGTGGAAGATGAAGTCTTGACATGGCTGCCTTGTTGCAAACACAGGCGATCAGAATATTCTCTTGGCTTCTAGAGTCTTATTGTAAGAGGTGTGTGTGGTGTGTGTGTGTGTCTGTGTACGTGACACGGTTTAACAGACTCAATGAAACAGGCAGCCACAGGGTATCTTTAAAAGACCGAATCAGAGTTGTGTCCTCTCACCCCCCCTCCTTTTTTCATCCTTCTATCTTCTTCCTCTATTTTTTCATTCTTTCTCTTTATTTCTTCCTTGCTCCTCCATTCCTACCACACTTGAAGCGTCCATGTTTTCAATGGGTGCTATGGCAACAGGACATCCCTGCTGTAAGTGTATAAGCACACATGATGCCTCGGAGCTGTGTATTTATATATGTGTGTGAGTGTGTGTTTCTCTCTCTTTGTGAGTGTGTGTGTGTGTGTGTGTGTGTGTGTGTGTTAGGCCTTCCTCTATATAAATCTCCATACTTCACTGCTTGAGTCCCTGAGAGAGCATGATTCATTCATGAAAGACAACTGACAATACAGTCTAACTGCAATGTTAACATACTTACAGATCATCGATATTTCAGCTAGCCTAGCCTTTCTCGCTTCTTGCTATCAGCACTCACAATGTAAATGCCACGGCTCCACAGACATAACAATGCTAAGCAGATGTAGCTTTCTCATGTCATTTCCGATTGTAAGTGAGAGTTAAAGCCACAGAGTCTTTTAAAAATTAGATTTGGTTTCGTCATACAATGCTCAATTCACACTCAGAGTTAATGGTACTATTCATGATTTTGATAAAAATAAAAAGCTCACAAATTCACCACAGCAACATCTCCCCTGTGGGTCTCTCTGTCTGTATCGTCTGTGCAGTGCACCAGACATGGACATCCCAGTCTTAGAAAGTAAGTCCACTATGTTTTACCTCTGCCTAAATACTGGGGGGAATTGAATTGAAATGAAATTAACCTGAAATTAAAATAGCATGAAACTGAATTGAAACTGAACTAAAATTGAATTGACATCACTAGCTCTATAGTCTGAGGACTTGTGCTAATCAGGATAATATGTGGAAGGAGTTCATACACTGTACCCTGTAGACAGTAGGAAACAATCAAGTTCTTATTCTAGCCAATCAACAAGCTTGTATCAGGAGCATGGAAGGGAGGGATATCATTTGATTGGCTGTTGAACTGGAAACCTAAACAACCCTCCTCTGGAATCGCAGACTACACCTTTAAAGTGGATCCAGTACTTCCGAGTCTACTACCAAGGCTATGCATAAGTGACAGCTTTAAATGGATCTGATGTTACCGAGGCTACTACAGCAGTGATGCTGTGCATAGCAGAAACCTTTAAATAGAACCAGTGATATCACTGAGGCTGTGCATTGCGGGTTGCTTTAAATGGATCAGATATAGCCAAGGCTACTATTGAAAGCTATGCATATCAGATAGTTTTAAGTGGATCCAACAGAGCGCAGATGTGCATGGCAGCGACTAGCTGACAGAACCCCAATCAGTAGCTCTGAGCGCGTCTCTGCTCGCTGGCACACATCACAAACTCTTCGCCCTGATTTGACACTCCCTCTGATCCAGCTGAGGCAAACCCATCTTCTGCAAGTCAGCGAAAGAAAAACACAAAGAGAGAGCGAGCGTGATGTTCCTGAAGGGCACACATCACATCAGGCTATCAGGGAAAATGAAGAAAGCACACGAAAAAAAACTTGGGCTGCTGAAGTTGGAAGTTTTCTCTGCTGCCTAATGAAAGCAAGGAGATGAGAAGAGGGGAGGAGGAGACGGGAAGAGAGAAGGAGGAGGGGAAAGGAGAGGTGATGAGAAGAGCAGAGTTGTCTTGTGAGGCACTAGGGCTTCATGGACTAGGGGCCTGTTCTACTTGTGATGAAGGGGTGAGCGTGTGTGTGTGTGTGTGTGTTGCTGGTAGAGTTTGTGTATGTGAATGTCTGTGTGTGATGTTCGTGGTACGTGTGTGCACGCGTGTGTGTGTGTGTGTGTGTGTTGGGGGAAGGTCTGTTTTGAGGGGTTCGGAGGAGCAGAAGGATGAAACAAGGGTGTGAGTGTGTGTGTATATGTCTGTGTGTGTGTGTGTGTGTGTGTGTGTGTGTGTGTGTGTGGAGGCATACAAAGTGCTTGTCAGGGGTTGCGGAGTGCTGAAATAATGAGGGCTGACTAAAGCTGAATGCAAAAAAGCTCACAGTCGGTTGATGATTGGTCTTTTTCTGGGCCATGTCCGTGCCACAGCAGGGGGCTGGTTCCACCTTAAATGGAGTGTGGGATTTTAATTTTTTATTTTTTTTTAAATAAGACTGAGTAGACAAAACCTACAGATGGAGTCTGGTACGATTGGGAGTTTGTTATTATGAAGCACAAACAGAACGATTGAGCCGCTGTCTGTTTAATGTCATAATTGCAACCATGGCGACCATAGAGCAGGCCGATCAAGATAACATCAAACATGTTTGGCTGAATCTGGAGTGTGTCAGTAATGGGAGGAATCACAGAGCACTCAATTTTGTCTCCCAAACACATATTTCTGCAACAAATGAACACCATGACTATGGTTCACTCCCTTGGATTTCCCATGATCGTCACAGACATTCTATCCTTTCAAAATTGGGCTCCTAAAATGGTAGATCTGTCACCCGCATAAGTCTCAGTCAGTGTGTTACTACACATCCTATTTCTTCTCTATTCATGTGGTAAGTGTATGGATCTCCTGGACCTATGTTGTTGCATTCTTCTTCTCTAATAGTTGTGTCTCTTATCTTTCTGAGACGCAACTTGTTGATGTAATTGGTTTGCTGACTTTTTGAAAAAAGCTAACAAAGAAATAGACAAAATATATTCCAACAACCTATTTACTTTCACCAGAAAAGATACATTTGAGGATAATTGCATGGTAGCTTCTCAGGTGAACTAACCAACAAAGTACTGCTTGGTCACAAAGCACTGATTTTTAAATGCTTCTGAAAAAACAGACACTATATAATTGCATCCGATTCTGATTGTGTCCAATTCTGATTGTGTTAAACTTGCATAATGCTGCACTATGGTACCCATCCACTAGAAGCTGAAAAAACGCAGGCTGACTTTATACACAATGTGGCTTATTTTTGGGGAAATTACTGTAATCTCAGGTTGAAAAGCCTATCAGCTAACAGCTAGTTTTGTGTTTGGGAAGTGCTCCACAGGGTCTATTTCTACATTTTCTTACCCTTACCCTCACACACACACACACACACACACACACACTTTTACCAACACTAGAATTGAGCCCATGCATATCCTCCTTAAGTAGGTAAGTAAATCAGGGTGAAATGTCTGTAGAAATTCTAGAGCTCTTCACATGCACTTCAGGCCATGTTTCTTGGCTGCTTAACTGATGGAGGTATAGTGATGTGTGTGTGTGTGTGTGTGCGCATGATACATTTTGGATCCCACATAATTCACATGACAGCACGCCTACCCACAGCTGCCAGCCCCTTCATGCATCCCAATATCACGGTGCAGCCTCATTTGAAAGTCTAATAGGCCGTGTGTCAATTACACGTTAGAAATACAGATCAATGAGGATCTCATAAGAGTGTCTGCATTCCTTTAATTTGGTGGTATGTTGGCATGGCATGCACTCTGTAAACAGATTGAAACAGAATAATCTGCTTGGAGAAATACCCTCTGACTAACTGGAATCTTAACTAAGTAAGTCTGTTTATAAGAAAATTCCAGAAGGTTTAGTTGTAATTTATCAAGCAAAATGTTTAAAGGAGAAATTCAGTATGAATCAATCAATATTCCTGTTTTTTGACATTGCTGAGAGCTGTCGGTAGTCATGACAACGAGAGAATTTGGGGCAACGTAGACAAAATTTGCAAAACGTCAGCTAACACTAACTTATTGGGGCACAGGAAAATGAAACTGAAACAAAGTTTCCTGTTCCCTCATCAGCGAGAAGCAACAGGAATACTGATTTACTACAGATTTCTCCTTTAAGACATGAGCCTATGAATGTTTTGCATGTTGATGCACTGTATGTGTGGGTGCATGACAGTGTGGCAGTTGGAATGAAGGAATGAATGACTGAGCTCCAAGATCACTGCTGATTCTGAAGCAGATCTAGTTCACATCTGGCCCCGGTCTGGCCCCGGTCTGGATAGCACAAGGTCTGGATAGCACAAGGTCTGGTTAGCACAGCTAAGTGGTGTGGGTTCACAGTATCACTGCACTCGCCTAGTTCACATACTGCTCAGTGTGGCTACTTTCCTGTTATTTTCCTCTACTCTTCAGCAGAATCAACAGATCAAAATGCCTCTCTACACATTGGATAGACCAACCACCAATCAGACCAATGATTTCGATGATGTCATTAATGAGACAGATGAGACAGAACTGAAACAAAACATGCATTAAGGCCAACTCCATTGTGTAAGGATGAAAGGTCCATTTTGGATTTTGGATCAGGCAAATGAAACGAAGTGGAGATAGGCCTCGTGGCCATACTAAGTTGCATAGCAGATCAGTATGTGTGAGAGCCAGACTATTACTCTGTTAGAGAGTGAGTGTGTCTGTGTGTATGTGTGTGTGTGTGTGTGTGTGTGAGTGAGTGAGTGTGGTGGTATGATTTCAACAGAGAGTGGGAGGCACTAGTGATGGGGGGGGGGGGCACTTTGTCCTGGGAGGAAGAGGAAGGGGGGTGTTTTGGGGAGTTGCTTGGGGTGGTTGATGCTCTGCCACCCTGGCAGCACATACGGCCCCTGGGCATGTGTGGGTGTCACGCGTAGGAGGCTCCTGATGCCAGGACCTGGCTGGCTGGCTCAAGCTCAACGTCGCCCGTCTGACCCATCCCATCACCCTGCCTTGCTGCCAGTGTCACCAAGGCGATGAGAAAGGACGAGGAGAAGTGCTTGGCTATGGCAGGCGCATACAAGCATTACTTCTGCTGATCTGGAGCTGGAGCGATAGTTAGAGCTATTGTTAGCATTAGCACGTTGATTGTCACAGACCATGCAAGTGAGTGCTCAAGTGAGAGAGAGAAAGAGAAAGAGAAAGAGAGAGAGGGAGAAAGAGAGAGGCTCTCTGCTCACTTCCTCTTTATGTTTAATCAAAAGCTCCGTGAATCTGTGATGTTTCATTGATGAGGCGGCGAGCACCCACTTGCTGGCACAGAGTGGCGGTGTGTCTTAATTATTCATGAACGGGCCTTTAATTACCCACGGCACCGATGCCACGGTGGGCACGCCTCTGCCAGCAGCCCCAGCAGAGGAGAGACGACAAGCGAGAGAGAGAGAGAGAGAGAGAGAGAGAGAGAGAGAAGCACATGGATGATAACCTGGCCTCTTCATCAGGGACCGGTGTTGCAATCTGACAGCCGCCATGTGAGAGAGAGTCTGAGAGGACGGACGAACGAAAAGTGTCAGTAAGTGAACACCCGAGCGAGCAAAAAAAAAGAAGAGTAAATACGCTTGTTTCATCCACTCGTTAAATCTCTCTCCAGCTTTCATAGGCTGGGAGTTGGCTGCTGCCGGAGTGTGGAGAGCGAAACGGAAAGACCGAAATAAAAAAGAATAATGTATCCAGGGACAGAGCGAGCCGAGCCGTGCCGCGCACTCGTGAAGGTGTGCTGAGCCACGCACTCCCCTTCAACACAATATTACGCAACCAGCCCAGATTCAACCCCCCACTGATGCGCACACCACACACACACACACACACACACACACACACACACACCTTTGATATATGATCTCTCACTTTATTAGATTTTTATGATACTTTCATCACATGGATCTGCGCTACCTTTATGACTGATTGGCTATCTTTTCAGTATATACTTTCTAAATATAGCATATAATCTAAATATATGCCCTTGGTTTACCTCAAAGATGGTTAAAAATAACATAGCAGCACTATAATGTTATTATGATTACTGTTGTTATTTTCTCTGAAGTCTGTCTCTGTGCAAATGAAGCTTTTCTGTATGTAAGGTGGCCCACCTGCTTGCCTGCTACTGCTGAGAGACTGGTGATAAGCACACAAAGTGTTCAGCAGGACTGGATGCACACACACATACACACACACACACACAGGGCATACACACTCACCTGACACACTGCTGCCGAGGCTGTACACAAACACACACACAGGGCATACACACTCACCTGACACACTGCTGCCGAGGCTGTACACACACACACACAAACACACAATCTCTATAACAAGATGGGGGCTCTGGTGTCAGTGGTACACAGAGAGATAAAGAGTGTGTAGGAGAGAGAGGGGCAGAAAATGGAGAGAGGAAGAGAGAGAGAGCAAGAGAGAGAGCGAGAGAGAGCAATACACAGACAGATTAAAAAAGAGAGGGATAGTTGAACACAGAAAGTAAGAAAGAGTGAGGGATAGAGAGAGTTAGAAAGAATGAGAGATACGCAGACAGACATAAACTGAATGAGTGGGAATAGAGGCAAGAGAACAAGACACAAAGATTGATAGGGAGAGAGAGAGACAGAGACAGAGAGATAGACTATTAGGCATTAGACCAGTCTTGCAACCAAGCTGGAATTTCCATTATCACACCTCTATTACTTGGATGTGTATAGCAGGGGAAGGAGAAAAAAAAACTACAAATA
>PYXC01002775.1:5835000-5945000 GCA_015244755.2 Tenualosa ilisha | reverse complement strand
GCAGGCTAACACCAAGACTGTGTGTCTGTGTGTGTGTGTGTGTGTGTGTGTGTGTGTGTGGTGTGTGTGTGTGGTGTGTGTGAGACACTGAGCCCTGCAGTGCATGCAGACTGAGAGAGGCCTTTATGATGGCCAGCACAGGGAGAGACAGGGGACCCAGGAAGGACTATTTTGCTCTGGTGCTGGTTGTATGAACAGAAGACAAAAGAGAGAGAAGAAAATAAAAGAAAGAAAACAGAGAGAGAGAAAGAGAGAGATATGGAGAGTGAGAGTGAGAGAGAGAGAGAGACAGAGAAAAAAAATCTTTTCACCACAATGCTCTCCAGAGCTGACAAAGTAACCAGGCCACCACACACCCAGGAGAATCAACACTCAACAAACCCAACAGGCCTATTTAAAGCGTTTGATCATGAAAGGTTTCTCCCGTTTCTCTTGCTCTCTTTCTGCGCGCACACACACACACACACACACACACACACACACACACAGAGGCACAGCTTTGCATGATATAATCCGACACAAAACAAACAAAGGAGTCTGAGTGTCTCTGTCCTGAAACTGGGCCTCTGTCATACACCCTGACACACAACCAGAGGAGTCTTGATCCAGCCACTAACCCAAACTACCAGACAGAGCTGGTGAGCCAAACACACACACACACACACACACACACACACACACCTCAACCCCTCCCCTCTTATACTCTAGATGCAGTCCAAATATAGCAGTGGGTCCAATCACACTGTCAGATGGGCCTCCATTATTTGCCTGTGGGGCTTTTCTGTTCCTCCATGACGACTGGTGGTCAGCACCTGTCCCCCAGCTAGCCTCCCTGCACACACACACACACACACACACACACACGAACACTCAGGTCAGCCTAAAAATATCCTCACCCCCCCCCCTTCCTCCTCTCCCACTCTCACTCACACACACACACACACACACATAACCCCCCAAACTACCTCTTTTGCCCCTTCTGCCCCCCCGTCACCCCCACACGGGTCGGCCACTAGGTGAGCAGCAGCAGCAGGGAGAGTATAAGGTTACAGGCTCCCCGCTCTCCCTACCTTTTATAGAGACACTATGACATTATACTTGCCAGAAATAACAAATGCGCTCCAATTGGCAGTGCAGGTCTGCCGTACGGCACCAACCAAGGACCTGATTTTTTCCATCCCTCTTTCACCACTTGAGGCAATGAAAGCACCCTTCTGTGCACAGTTAAAGGAAACTATGCTGAAGATATCACTGCATTGATGTTCAGCTGACAGAAAAAAACATTATGCACATCCAAGATGCACGGATGAAATCTGAGAATCTGAGCAAGACCAAAAATTCATGGTCATTCATTGCCAAAAAAAAACAAACAAACAATAAAACAAAAAAGATATAAAAAATTTCACGGGGGCAAAGTTTTGTTGCAATGGCTCCATAATTGGAAATGAAGCAGGTTTGTTTGTGTAGTGAGTGAATGATTAAAAAATGGATTGGACACTTTCAGCTGCGATTGCATTGGGAGGCAAACTTGCCCAGTCCAATGGCAGCAGTAATAGTCTGGTCTGGTCCCGGAGAGACAGACTGTCAAACACGGTGAGCTGGGGAGACTGTGGCCACTAAGGCAGGCTCTGCTGCAGCAGACAGTCTTTTTTACCCAGGCAATAAAGCCTCACGATTATTAAAATGTCAGAAGAAGCCTCTTGGCTAGACGGCTCGAGTATCCAGCACGACGGATGCGGGACTGTGTCACAATGAGAATCATTATCATCATTCTGAACCTGCACTCGTAGGACTGTGAGTGCGTCAGTCGAAGAGTCTTGATGCAGTTAGCGTACCCGTGCCTGTCAACCTTAATGAAAAAAGTCTGTCACGGACGTGGTGACGATGATGAGGATAGCTGCTGAGGAGTGCTGATATTGTTGTTTTGTAAAAAAAAAAAAAAAAAAACAACAAAAACAAACGGAGAAGACGTATCGGGTCTGGATAGTGTGCGCTCCCGTGTCCTTGTTGCCAAACCTGTGTCTGTTCTAACAGGGACGAGTCCAACAATGTAACAATGATAAAATTGTCTCTCCACCGCACCGCACCGCACCGTGCTGTGCCTCAACTCACTCTCCCAGCCTCATCTCCTAGCTCGCTCTCTCCGTTACCGTGGAAACTGTTGGCAGAGTTGGAAAGAGCAGCGCCTGTAACGGCGTGAGGGGGGAAGAAAGGTGGAGTGCTCCCTCAGTCAGCAAATAGAACTATAAAACATGACTTAACAGTCCGAGTCAAGGGGAGAGCGAAAGAGAGAGAGAGAGAGAGAGAGAGAGAGAGGGAGACAAAGCAAGTGATGAAGAGAGGGGGACAGAGGGGAGGGGAGAGGGTTTGAGAGTGATTGAAACAGAGGTTGAAATAGAAAGATGGAGAGAAACTGAGCAAGGAGAATGGTCAATAGAGAGAAGCGAAGTGAGATAAAAAGAGTGAAAGAGAAAAGCGTGAGAGGGAACAATGAGGGAGAATAGTTGGTGATGCATGGGTAGGAAGAAGTGAATAATAGAGAGAGAGTAAACACAAAGAAAAGAAAGAGAAAAGAAATGTGAGGTGGGGAATATTTCAGACTAAACTGCAGAGGGAAACCATCAAAGATCTGCAGCCAGGTTATTTTTCTGGCATCGGAATCACAGGTTGTCATCAATGACACACCTATGAGGTCCAAGTTCCAATGAAAGTGAAGGGTAGGGGTCCATTCAGGTTGTGTGTATCACTGCAATCCTGTGCATTTTCCACCCAGGACACACTCACTCACCGCTTCACATGAGACACTTCCATCTCCTCCATTCGTCATCCTCCGTGGCCTGTTTCCGGGCTGGTGCTGCTGCTGACTGCATCGTTTCAAATCCCAGCCTTTTGCCCAAAAGCCTGGACCGTCCATCTGCAACCCGCAGCCCCGCACACCCCCACACAGACACCCCCCACCCTTCCCCTGCGTCACTCTCTCAAGCTGTTGTACTTCTGTGTGTGTGTGTGTGTGTGTGTGTGTGTGTGTGTGTGTGTGTGTGTGTGTGTGTGTGCGGGCGATGAAGGCACTGATGGTTACACACTTGCCAGCTCTCTGCACTCAGGGAGAGTTGGGAGCACACAGATAGAATCAGAGAAGTACAGACAGAGAGATAGATAGATAGACAGAGGTAGACAGAGGTAGAAAGACAGACAGACAGATAGACAGACAGAAAGACAGACAGATAGATTTACATTACATTTACATTTAGGCATTTAGCAGACGCTTTTATCCAAAGCGACTTACAAAAGAGGATAACATACAAGCTACAACTCAATGAAAGAACAAACAAGGAGTGCATATTGCTAACATAGAATCTGCACTATTTTAAGTTGAAAGTGCAACAGTGTAACGCAGTGTAGAGAAGTTAAATTATTAAGTGCATTCTCAAAAATGTAGATAGATACTGAATATAGATAGATAGATAGATGCTGAACAAGTTTAACGACAAATTTAAGGGGCAGAGCAGCAGATCAATGGATAGATTCTCTAGTGTAAAATGGACCGAGGGAGACTAGCTGAGAAGAGCAGCAGTCGAACATGTGCAGCAGCTCAAGGTCATCAAATAGCACTGGTACAGCAACAGCCCCAGATGAAATAGCAGTAGATTGGGAGCTACATGTGCTTCTTTCCCTTGCTTATTGTCTCTCTCTCTCTCTTTCTTTCTCTCGCTCTTTCTCTTCTTCTCTCTCTATGTCTGCAGGTTTCTACAAAGCCATCAATCCCTCCACGTTTTTTTTTTTTTTTTTTTTAAGTCGTTTTCCATCAGACGCTCAGAGACCAGACGATTGGTATGTGGGTTCGGCTCTCTGAGCGTCATGGAGAGACGGCGGGCGGCTTTTCTAGATGCTTCTTGTCTGTGTTTGGAGCAACGACAAGCAAAGCGAGCAGGACAACCAAGTGCAGAGAGAGACAGAGAGAGAGGGAGAGAGAGGGAAGGTCAGAGAGAGAGGGAGATAAAAGACAGAGAGACTCAGCTCTTTATGAGAGGAAAGTAAGTAGGACAGTCAGGCATCTCCAGAGCGGAACCCCGTCAGTCTGGGGTGCACACAGAAACGACAGACAGCTCCTCTGGCCTGTCTGATTACTGCTGGAGAGCTCATAAAGCACTGACTACACATGACAGCAACAAGGCAGAGCCATGTCACAGTGCACTTGCACGTGATTTTGTGAGTGTGTGCATGTGTGTATGTGTGTGTGTGTGTGTGTGTGTGTGTGTGTGTGTGTGTGTGTGTATTTGTTGGCATGTGTGTATGCAAGGCAAGGAGGGGGAGGGAGAGACAATATCTGAGTGTATCCATCTCACTCTGTGTGTGTGTGAATGTAAAAGAGAGCAGTACAGAGTGAGTGTGTGTGTGTGTGTGTGTGTGTGTATCGGTCTCCCCTCACTGTGTATGGCTGTGTGTGTGTGTGTGTGTGTATGCGTGTGTGTGTGTGTGTGTGTATCAGTCTCCCCTCCCTGTGTATGGCTGTGTGTGTGTGTGTGTGTGTGTCAGACCAAGTGATAAAGAGGAAGCTTTAAGAAAAGTGGCAATCTCCCGGGCTTAATGCAGGAGACCTGACGAAGGTGAGGCAGATTATGGAATCAGACAAACAGCTCTCCATATCTTTCCCTCCTCCCGCGTTCAGTTTAGGCCTTCAATTCCCCCACCTCTCCCACCTCCTCCCGCCTGACGCTAATCTGGTTTTAAATGCGAAACCAGAGGGCCTAGCTTATCTCGCAGCGCCTGAGAAGCCAATGGAAAATACAGACAAGCTGGAGGAGTGTGTTAACAATATGCCCCCCCCCCAACTCTGCCAACACACACACACACACACACACACACACCACACACACACACACACACACACACACAACACACACACACACACACACACACACACCATAACTCCACACAAGTAATGTGGTGGTGCAGAATAATGCAGATTTTTTTTTTTTTTTGCTTACATTTGCCTAATGGATTCTTGTGGATGATTTCAATCTCATTCATGCGCGTGAATGGAGACAGTCATTGTTACTGGTGACACTTCAATTCCAGCTGTCAAAAGTGTAAAAATGTGCATAGCAAACAGATGCGTTGTGGGGAGGAAAAGTGGGAGAGTTGGTAAAATATTCATGCTGATCCATATGTGTGTGTGGGTCTCGGTGGGTATGGGCAGGTGTATACGTCTGCATGTAGGCACAGCCTGAGTGTGTTCGTATACGTGTGCGTGTGTGTGTGTGTTTAACGTGTACTGTGTCTTCATGAGTTTTTGCTTTTGTGTGTGTGTATCAGTATGTCTTTATACGCACAGAAATGTGTGTGTGTGTGGTGTGTGTGTGTGAGTTAATGCATGTTTTGCCAACCTTTTGCTTCCATATCCACACATGCACACACGCACACACACACACACCCACACAAGGCTCTGATCGTGCATTTGCTCGAGAGTGAATTTGCCACTCCCTTTCATCTGTCTGCATCAAAGACCACCAACACCCCCTCCCATCCCCCCGGACCCGCAGAAGCAGGAGTGAGGGAGGGGGTCTGGGGGACTGGTAGCCAGCTCTCCCCCAGATCAGTGCACTCCAAACAGGCCTGACTCCCCATCTATTACCCCTCCTCTCCACCACCATGCTTCATTCGCTGCTTATCAGAGCACACATCTACCCCCCTCCCCTCGTCCCCTATTCTATTGCCCCGTGGGGGGCAGATGTCTTGTTCCAGAGCCCCAGCACAGCCCTGTTCCCCCAAGGAGGAGCAGGCAGTCGGTGTTGAGGGTGGTGGGCAGAACTGTTCTCACAGTGATACACACACACACACACACACACACACCACACACACACACACACACCAGTGACACACACAGCGCAAACCCCATAATCAACGGCTTTGCGAACGCAAGAGAGACTTCCATCCAAAAACCATCCCCCCCTTGGAGTGCAAAGAGTACCTGCATAAAGCTGCACTCCATTGGCCATCTCCCCACCCAGCGGGAGACAGGAAAGAAGGGGTTGGGTGGGGGGGGTGGGGGGTGGGGTGATCTGCGCTCGTCTGGCGGAGTGCGAGCGGAATACAAATTCAAGCGGATATGCATTATCCTCTCCCGATCCAACACCGCTCCCTTCACTTGACCTTCCATTCTCTCAGCCTCATTCAACTTCTGTTCGGGGAGAAAAAGGAGGAGAGTGAAGCTGCACATTTTCTTCCACAAAAACGTGTGTGTGTGTGTGTCTCTCCACCATTATCCGTTCAATTTAATCCAGCACACTGTGGATTATCGCCCTCACCCAGCCTGGCAAAGCACAGCACAAAGCCGGCCTCCTCCACGTTCTACCTATTGTCTGTCCATGTGCACTGCTATACTGTTAAAAGGTTAGGCTCTCCTAAGGGACTATGAGATCGCCTAATGTCTGCCGTGTGTTGAACCCTGGGATATTTTAGGTGGCACACCAAACATGGCTAAGATGTGGCAATAATAAAATAATGATCAGTATGCTGAGGTAGCCGCACAGAAAATAAAGGCAGAGGGTCAGTTTCAGCTACATCTGTGAGAAATTAGCTCTCGATGTGGAGTCCTTGAACAGCGTAGAGGTGGGACGGCTTTTGAAGTGCTGGATTGCTAAATCACGGGCGACACATCAAACAATACAGTGTCATGGCCGCCAGTAATTGAAGTCCTTTTCGGGGCGAGAGACAACTTCCAGAGTGCTCCGCAATTAAGCTGTGAGAGTGTGAGAGTGTGTGTGTGTGTGTGTGTGTGTGTGTGTATGTGTGCCACCAGGGGAGAATGAATGTCCTATTGAGAGGCTGGGAGTCCACCTGCCTGGGCTCCTACTGCTAATGCTGCTGCTGTGGCAGGCCTCCTATTGCCCTTAATGCCTGCGTGCTCCTGCATTAGTTAAGATGCACAAACACAAACAGCAGCCACAGGCAATGTCAGTGTGTATGTGTGTGTGTGTGTAAGTGTGTATGTGTGTGTGTGTGTGTGTAATGTGTGTGTGTGTGTATGTGTGTGTGTGTGTGTGTGTGTGTGTGTGTGTGTGTGTGTGTGTGTGTGTGGTGTGTGTGTGTGGGAGACATCTTTGAATAAAGGCAAGCATTTGCTGAAATTGGGGTCTGCTTCTGGCAGTACTAGGTCCCTGTATGTGTGCATTTGTGTGTGTGTGTGTGTGTTGGTGTTTGTGTGTCTCAGTGCTCTAGTGTGTGTATGTGTGTGTGTGTGTGTGTTTGATTGGGGGTGTGAGGGGTGGATTAAGGCCTTCTCTAGTCGAATGGCGGGTGACTAGGCCATGCCTTTGTTGAGCAACACACTGGGGCCTGTGATTAGTGCAGGACTCTCTCTCTCCCTCTGTCTCTCTCTGTTTGCCTCTGTAGGGGGAATGTGGCATGGGTTCAGAAGGAGAGAGAGAGAGAGAGAGAGAGAAAGAGGGAGAGAAACAGAGAGAAGAGAGTATAATAGAAAGAGGAAGAGAAGAGAAAGAAAGCAAGAGAGAGAGAAGAGAGGCACATCCCCTCATCCATTGGCTGCATTGAGAGCCATGGAGAAGGGAGCAGATCAAAGGCCTGCCCTACCCACTGCCTCCCAGACAGCACAGCAGTAAGCAGCCGACAGCAGAGCGAGGACCAAGAGCGGCCAGAGCACAGAGCTGAGCATAAGCATCAGGTAGACACCTTCTGGCCAGTCTTCTGCAGTCTTTCTGGTGTGCGTTGACTTTTATACTCACTACCACTGCTTTTCTCTCTCTTTCTCTCTCTCTCTCTCACACACACACACACACACACCATCTCTCACAGACACACATTCTCTCGATATATAGATACAACACACACACACACACACACACAATCCCTCTTTCATATACATACTGTACATGCGTACACATGTACACACACTGTCTGTATATACATCCAACACACACAATGCATAATTCTAATGCAAAAATAGACATTCACTCACACACACACACACACACACACACACACACAGTCACTCTCACACTCTCACTCACACACTAACATAAGAGCATTGGATTAAAGGACCTCAGGTGGAGGGCTCAACGACGTCCCCTTCATCTCATGTGCTGTCGGGTATCTATCCCATCATCCCTTGTGAAGGCCCCGCATCAGACTCGTCTCAGATAAGACCAAGAGGACTAGGCTTGAGAGAGCTAGACTGCAGCAACCCAGAGTAATAGCTGCACACGCTAACAGCACAGGCTAAACTTTCTCTCACACACAAAACTCTGTCCATGCAGAGCTTAGTTATTCCTGCACTCCCAAAAAAGAGGAAAGGCATTAAAAAAACTGACTTAAAACATAATAATAAAAGTACAACTTTTTTATTTTAAAAAACTTTTTTTTTTTTTGGGTACGCATTAATTTTGCACTGGTGCTCCATTTATGTGAGTCCCCCCAGAAACCAGAGGCCGGAGTCTGCCGTGGTCACATGCTCCGCAGCGAAGAGGCGCTGTCCAAAATTCCTCTCAGAGGAGCCTGAGTCCAAACAGCTGTTTGTGCCAAATAGCTTCAGTCCACTGGCTTACTGGCACTGGATGAGTGTGTGTGTGTGACAGAGAGTGTGTGTGAGTGAATGAGTGTGTGTGTGTGTGTGTGTGAGTGTGTGTAAGCGAGTGTGTGTGTAGACTTTTAATGAGGCATCCAGAGCCAAAAACTGTGAGTTGAGAGGAAGGAGGGCAGGAGAGGTGACTGACGCAGAGTGAGCCCAGGAACATAAACACTTGCAGAAATCAACAAGGACAGAGCGTAGTCCCAGCACAGACAAGGGCTATTACTAAACAATATAGCTCTCTCTCTTCCTTCAGAGGAGGATTTCAAACAGGGAAAATGGAAATGATATTTTATGTTTAAATACAGTTTAAACACAGTTTAAAAAAAAATAAATCTGTTGTTGTTTTTCTTGTGTTTTTTTTTCACTCTCAGGTAATAAATATGCTAACGGGTGAGTAAACAGATTGACATTAAATTCTCTCGCCGGCTTTGGAATGAGCAGATGACAAATTGAGGGCATCTCTCCCTTCTTCACAGCAGCCATCTATCCTCCTCTCGCGGTCTGCAGAAGGCATCCATCCAAGCATCCTTACGTGGGCTGGGAGGCCAAGGGAATCCCAAGACTTCCTCACCTTTCTCGGTCTACTCCCCTGTCGACCATCCATCTCCCCAAAGATGTGACAACCTGGTGGGGGTCAGTGTGTGAGTGTGTGTGTGTGTGTGTGTGTATGTGTGTGTGTGTGTGGAGAGAGAGTCAACACAGCTTTCAACATTGTTTACATGGCCTCACTAAATGGACCCATTCTTCTGAGGCATCTACAGCAGCACCTCTGGGGAAAAGGCCCCATGATGAGTGGCCCGGTGGAGCCATTAGGGCTGTGTGGTGTGTGTGTGTGTCTGTTTAGTTTGTGTGGTGTGTGTATTGTGTGTTGTGTCTGTGTATCTGTGTATGTGTGGTGTGTGTAGTGTGTGCTGTGTCTGTGTATCTGTGTATGTGTGTGTGTGTGTGTGTGTGCATGTGTGTGTCTAGCGTGTGTGTGTCTAGCGTGTGTGTAAGGGGGCAAAGCTGGAGGGGACTCCTCATAGCCACTGAGCGATGAGTGCAGACACCCCATTTGTCTGCTGTCAGGGCTTTAGAGGAATCATACACACACACACACGCACACACACACACCCACACACACATCTTAGACTCCCTGGGTAGGGATGATTGCTGCTGCTGAGCGAAGGGGGAAGACTGAGCTTTTCTGCCCCCCGGCCCCAACCCAACCCAACCCAACCCAACCCAATCCAACCAGACTAAAGCAGACCAGAGCAGACCAGAGCAGACCAGATGAGACCAGATGAGACCAGTCTCCCCAGATGCCGAGTCATTCCTGTCACCCCATTAACCAGGTGTTGAAAAGCCCCACAGCTCCAGAGGCATAGCTCATGATCCCCTTTAACTCCGGCATGGACGCGGCTCAGATCCACGCCAGATGTGTTTTCAAGTTAACACACGCACACACACTCATTCACAAAAGAAAAATTCCTGCACAAGATAGTCTAAATATATAGAACAGGAAAAGGTGGTGTGTGTGTGTGTGTGTGCATGTGGAAAAGGTGGCTGTACATATCTGCGTGTGAGCAATATCCTTGTCCGCTTAATGTTGCCAAGTTGCCCTTGGGTTAGGTCTGCTTCCTTAATCGGCGCAGTGTGTCTCTCTCAGGGCCGTATGACGGTAGAGGAGAGAAGGAGAGGAGGAGAGGGGAGGGGAGAGGAGAGAGGAGAGAGAAGGAGAGGAGAGGAGGAGAGGAGAGGGGAGAGGAGGAGAGGAGAGGAAGAGAGGAGAGAAGAGGAGAGTGGAGAGGAGAGGAGGAGAGGAGAGGAGAGGGGAGAGGAGGAGAGGAGAGAAGAGAAGAGGAGAGGAGGGAGTTAAGGGGTGGGAGGGTTGAGTTTACTGGGCGAGGGGGAGCCATATAGATAGACACCGCAGGCTGGCCAAAGACAACACCTGCAAGAGAGCAGCTAATGGATGCCCCAGAAACAAGCCCACACCATCAAGGCCAATGAGGCTCCACCCCCCCGCCGACACGGCTCACGTCTGCACCGGAGCCGGGCCGCATCTGTTTGGGAGTCAGCCCCCTAGCTGGTCTGTCCAATTTCTCCCACGCTCTGCCTGTCCACATCTTCTTCTTCTTCTCCCCCTCACTCTCTCCATCCCTACGTCCATCTCCATCCTCCCCTCGTTCTCTCGTTCCTTCCCTGGAGGCCCCTCAGGCCTGACTCTCATAAGGGGTTTGGACACAGCGCCTTACATCCCTGATGGAATTCAAGGGCGCCAAATATCTCATTTCTGCTCCCTCACACAGACCACAGGCACAAATCCGTAGCACAAGCTGCTGTGAGCGATAATTCAGAGGGTTTTTTTTTGTGGGGGGGGGGGGGGTCTGGAATACTTGAGTTAAATTGTCTGTGCGATCTGACAGCTATCGAGAAAATGGACGCTTAGAGAGAGCGCGAGAGCGCGAGAGCAAAAGACAGAGAAAATGTCCCCAGGACTTTTCTGTGCTCTGTAATGTGTGAGTGAAGTTTTAACACTGTTTGCCTGGGTTAACAATCTGGAAGTGTCTGGAGTGAAAGTGTGTGGGAGTGGAACCAAAACTATGAGGTGAATTTTGTATGCTTTCACAATGCAGGATAACAACATGTACTGTTAGCATAACTAGCAAGTCTCTTTATCAACCACTGTTTAGAATGTAAGACTGCTAGCATAACTAACATGTCTCTTTATCAACCACTGTTTAGATGGATATTAGGAATAGATCATCTGCACTTGTTTTGTTATGAGCATAGTACAGAATTTAGAATACTCAACTGAAACTGAGTAAGCCTGTTTTTTGAGTGTGCTTACATTTTGAGTATAACCTGTGTAATGCCACTCAGCTCAACCCTGGATTCACCCGGCCCCATACCCACAACTAACAGCGCTACGGACTGGGAGTTGAACATATTAATGAGCTAAACCCCAGAGTGCGAGTTCAGTTACTAAACGTCTCTTAAGACATCTGGAGGGAGACTTACTGACACACATACAGCCCAGCAATCAGCTGCTGGTTACTGCTCCATGAGTATAATGCTTAGGGTGCTGAATTCATAAGTGAACCAGGTCCTTGATTGCAGAGTTGAAGTGAGTTCAGCCGCACAGCTAAGCATCACTTAAGTTTCCTTCCACGTCCACAAGATGAGCCATCCCCACTGTGGTTGCTGGTGTGTGTGTGTGTGTGTGTGTGTGTGTGTGTGTGTGTGTGTGCGCATGAGGCTATGTTCAGTGCTCTGGCCCTGTGTTGTGTTGGCCTCTGGAGTTCTGAGCCTTAAGCCAGGCCCAACCCGAACTGATCGGTTCTACTTGTGTTTGTGTGTGTGTGTGTGTGTTGTGTGTGTGTTGTGTGTGTGTGCGTTTGTGTGTCTGTGTGTGTGTGTGTGTGTTGTGTGTCTGGTGTGTGAGTGGTGTGGTGTGTGTGTGTGTGTTGTGTGTGTTTGTACTCCTGCGCCAGAGAGCAGTGAAGCGCGCGAGGGTAGAGGGCAAGCCTCAGCCGTGACAAAACAAACATGCTCTCCAAACATAGCCGTGAAAGAGAGAGAGAGAGAGAGAGATGGAGAGGGAGAGGGACAAAAAAAGCGAAAAAGAGGAGTGATAGAGAGATAGAGACTGAAAGATGACAAGGGCCAACAGTCAAGAGTAAAAAAAAAAAAAAAAAACATACCAACACTCCCTCCCTCTGCCTCTCTCCGTTTCTTTCTCTCTTCTCCCTCGTTCCGTCTGTGTGGTCTAACTCATTTACATGCCGGCCCATCTGCGTTGGAATTGTCGGCGAACACTAATATCGGGTTTCAGGGAGGGGAGCAGCCCAGTATTGAGGGCTGCTGGGTAGAAAGAATGAGGGAGTAAGCAAGAGAGTGAGAGAGAGAGAGAGAGAGAGAGAGAGAGATTTGGAGTGTGGAGGAGCCATCTGATGGAGAGATTACAAGCGCAAAGGCCACTGGGAAAAAGACAAGGATCGTGGAGGGTCGGCCGGAGAAGGCAATACTCCCTCTGTTCTTCTCTGCGTATCATTACCATTCCTAATAGCTCTCCTTATCGCGTTATCCTCTCTTTTCTCCCACCCTCCCTCTCTCCCTCCCTAATCACACCATCTCTTTATCTCCCTGTTTTTCTCTCTGTCTCTCTCTCTCATATGCTTTCTAGCGTTTGAGACCCTTTCCCATGACAACCCCCTGGTATGAGAACCATTCAGAGCGACTCTACTGGGATCTTTTTCCTTCAGGAACCCAAGAACCAGGCCATTAGCGGGGAGAGGCCATACAACAGTGTTTTTATTCCGAGTGGCTCCAAGACCCTTTCATTTCTGCAGTGGCGGGCACAGAGCGGCGTGGCGCAGCGGCGGGTGGGCTGCGGGAGCAGTCACACCGCGGGCATGAAGAGAGGGTCCGGCAGGCGTGCAGTAGAAAAGGGAAGTAAAGGGCCCTCTGTGATGGCTGTTTGAATTCAAAGCAGAAATAAAGCCTCAGAGTGAGTCACAGATGCTCCTTTTCCATCACAGTGACCCTGCGGTGCAAGGGAGAACCACACCACAGTGAACGGAGGACAGAGAGAGAGAGAGAGAGAGAGAAATGGAAGCTAGCTCGCCCTACTGTTTTTTTCCTTGCCTCTCTTCCTTGCTGTTTCTCCACCTCTCTTTGTCTGGTCCACTGGATGTAAATGTGGATGTAGTTGGTTGAAATCTGTTGAAAGGTTTACAAACTAACGCCGGCTCAGTTTCATGGCCGCGGGGTCTGCAATTCAACAGGAAAACCAAACCTCAGAAATGGTACAAGACCTTGAGCAGGATAGCGTCCTTTCTCTCTTTCTATCCATCTATCTATCTATCTATCTATCTATCCATTCTCTTCGCTCTCTTTCTCTTCTCTTTGTCTATGTTTCATTCTCTGAATTCAAAAGTGGATCCCTCCAACCCTGACGAGAGAGAAAGAAAATAGCCTGTAAAAACCAATCGGCCTTTCTGCTCTCTGCCTCGTCCCGCTTCTCTGCTACACTGAGAGTGTCTTCAGGCTGCACAAAGTGCTTTTTTTAAAATGCTGCTACACCCTTTACCCAGAAAGAAGTGCAGGCTGACTGGACCCAAGGCCCAGTGTAGGCTGTAGATCTTATTACCAGTCAGCATGCTGTACTCCAGTACATTTAGACCTCTTAGGGGCTACTTGCTTGTTGACCACTTGACTTTGCACGACTGGAGCACTCCGGCAGCTAAGAGATGAAACCATACCTAAGCAGTGACACTGAGATATTATTACCAGGGCCGTTGAAGTTGCTGTGTTTTCTCTCTCTCTCTCTCTCTCTCTCTCTATCCTCCAACTAACACCCACTGTTTAGCAAACTAAATATAACATACAGTATGAACGCATAGTTCATCAACAAAAGGTGTCAACTGACATAAGAGAGTTCGAAAGTCTTCTAAAGAGTTCATGGAGTTTGTTACATTTTCAAACTGCTGGTAAGTATACACCCACGCAAACACTTGACAAACATTATATAGGTAAGCACAAACACACACACACACACACACACACACATTTACAGACACACAGGCACACAAACACACACACACACACATTTACAGACACACAGGCACACAAACACACACACACACACATTTACAAACACACAGGCACGCACACACACACACACACACCCACATACGCATACAAATTTACACACACAGCTTGACCGTTGCTTGATCCTAGCAGGCCCCTGCATGTCTAACTGGATGAGACACTGAGACACTAGGCCTCCCTGGACGCTGGGTCCCTTCATGCATTCATTGCCCAGCTTGGCTTCATTCGGAGCCTGGGCTGCCCTGGTTAGTGGAGGGGAGAGACCCCCCCCCACCTCCACCCCACCCCACTCCCACTCCCACTCCGTGCCAGGCGAGTGCGTGAGGAAGAACAATGCGGGCGCGGGCTTCAGAGAGCAGAGTGTGGGCCCAGGCCCAGGGTAAATAGCTGTCAGTCAGTGGCCGCACACAAAGGCAGGAACCGTACAGAAGGCGAGGGTTACAGTGGCGGGCATCAGACCGACAAAAAAAGAGATTATATCTGAAAAGGTCTAACTGCCATTTTTACATATTTGTGGATCATGGTCCAATGAACATAATATGCATACATATCCACACACGCATAGACATCCATACTCTCACACACACACACACACACACACACACACACACACACAACCTGACTGACAGCTTATCCTAGTGCATGCAGAAACACATGCACACACACACACACATGCGCGCGCGCACGCAAACACATACACAAACACACACACACAGACAGACTGTGTTACACACATGTGGCACAGCACTCCCAATCAATAGCGCCTTGGGGAGTAACTGATTCTGCAGCAGATCGATGCATGACTGACCACTCTGCTCCGGGTCAGGGCCGGGTCAGGGCCAGATCCGTTCTATTGGCTCCAGCTCTGGCTCTCGTCACGATCTGATTGATCTCACTTTGATTTCGGCAACACAGAGCCGGAACGCAGGGTGGTCTCATGGCTTGGCTTCAGAGTATTCTTTCCTCTCTCTCTCTCTCTCTCTCTCTCTTTTCAGTATCACAATGGTGAGTCTTTTGATGAAATGCTCTCTCCCAGTCTCTTTTTTTTTCGTTTTTTTTTTACCCCTCATTTTTTACTATTTTTTTCCCCAGACCAATTACTAGAGTAGGCGTTCCACAACATTGTGTAATAGCAGGAATGTTTGGATAGGCTGAGGCAAAAAATGCTGCCACGCACGCGAGAGGGGAAAATTACAGTCTGAAACTATAGCCATGGTCAGTAAGGAGGCCAGTGCTGGGTGAGGGTGGGGGTGGGGGGTTGGATAATGATGACCTGTGATTAAATGCTCTCAGTGGACGTTAATATCAGTGCTGTGTGTGTGTGTGTGTGTGTGTGTGTTTGTAGTATGTCAAGGGTTGTTCCCCTGAAAATGATGGACCTTCCAGAAATGTTCATCTGTGACAATACCCACCTGCTCATCAACCTGGTAATGATGGCCTACAGCATGCAACTTTGCCTTGGTTAGCTTGCTCTATACACACACACACACACACACACACACACACACACAAATCCTTGTCCTTTGCATGAAAGCCCTCTGAAGAATGTACCCAAACAAATGAGATGCATCAGAGCAGGCAGGGGGTGTAGGGGCTCTTTTAGGCAGAGAAAGAGCATTAATTATCTCCGGTGCGCAAAGCCCTCCCACCCTCTCAAAACAAACACACACACACACACACACACACACACACACACACACACACACACACTGTCCTGTCGTACCCTACCCCCTCCTTTCTCTGTGTACTTTACTTCGATTCATCAGCAATCCGCCCTCCCGCTGTTCTCCGCCGTCGTCGCTGTTCGCCTGCAGCTCCTCGCTGCTGCAGCCGAAGAAAGCAGACGGCCGCCTCTCGACCGCAGGCAGTCCTCTCTGATTGCTCGGTGAACTCAAACCCATCCGAGGAATAACAAAGATGGGCCTCACTGAGCCAGACAGAGGGAACAGGGAGAGACGAGGGGCAGATGAGGAGGAGGAGGAGGAGGAGAGGAAGAGGAGGAGGTGGTGGGCATGTGGAATGGATGGGGGTGTTTGGAGGGTGGAGGATGGACTGATGAGCTGAACTTACTTAAGACAGAGAGAGAGAGAGAGAGAGAGAGAGAGAGAGAGTGTACACCCACACACTTAACACAGAAAGCCATTCAATCTTAACCCCCCCAACAGCAGCTGAAGAGATCCACAGCTGAGCCAAATCAAGGCCGAACCAGAGCCAGATCAGCGCCAGCTCACAGCAGCCGGATCAGAACCCGAATGGGTTGCTTTCATACCAGACTCTTGCTGTTGCCAAGTCACATCCAACATGTCACAAGCAAATATGTCCCTTTGTTGTTCCTGGAATGCCAAATTGCCTTCGTTGGTTGATTCTTCTTTTTTTGTTTTCTTTTGTCTTGAGTTTCTTTCTATTCCAGAGTTTTGAAAAGAGAGAGTAATTTCCTCACTCCCAGTTATCTGCCTGGATGTGCTTGCACAGTTTTCTGGTTAATTAACAAACTGGGGTCTTCGCTGCCTCTGCATTGCACAGTGTGAGAGCGAGTGCCAGATTGAACACAGCCAAACATGGGCCTCTGAGCAATAAGCACCTCGCCATAGTCTGACAATAAGATTGGTGAGGAGCAACACAGCAGACTAATTACGATAGATTTCTATGGCATAAACACACGCTCAAGCCCAGTTTAAACACACACACACACACACACACACACACACACACACACACTCTTGCTCACACTGCCCGGAACTGCCTTCCATTCCCAATCTGCCCATCCTGACACACACACACACACACACACACACACACTCACACGCATCTTACTCGCCTCCCCTGCTGTGCAACTCTCTGTGTGTGTTTCCGGCAGTAGCTCTATGAGCGAGTGGCTGACTTCTCTGAAGTTCAAACCTCGCTATTTTCATTTTCTTTTTTCTTTTAAAACTCAGAACTTCCAAGGCGTCCGGTGACTCCTCTGCTGTTTCTCTTCTCTGCACACCATCATTCCCTCTGGCCCTCTCCACAAACACCACCTCTAATCACAGCCTTGCCTTGGATTGCCCCCCCCCCCCCCCTTCCACCCCCCGCCCCCCGACAGTCCTTTACTGCTCTCCTGGCCATTCAGCAGAGAGTCATTTATAACTGGGCTTTTCTGGCGCGAGACGAGCGGTGGCCATCCAAACGCACTTAAATTGCCAATGGAAACCATTCTGCGCATGCCCCCCACCCCCTCGGCCCCCTCTTTGGTCCTCAGTGCTTCAGTCCTCTCCAGAACCTGAGCTCAGAGGTTACCGCGGCGAGGGGAGGCTGACCTCAACGACATGGACGCCAGCCAATGGCCCTCGGCCGGCCGGCTGGCGAGAGGCTCCTCAGATGAACTGACGAGAACTCTGCTGTGTGCTTCTTGTACTCTCTCTCTCTCTCTCTCTCTCACACACACACACTAAATCTACTCACCCTCTCTTTCTCTCTCACACACACTCACACAGACACACACATACACTCACACACTCACACACACACACACCACACACACACACACACACACACACACACACAAATATATACAGTATAGACACAGTTCACACAGTACCAGCTCCCCTCATAAAAAGACAACCTTATAAACACAAGACAGAAACACAAACACACACGGACACATTTACTTAGCTGGACAACTGCTTACTCTAGCCCCAGTGTAAGGAACAGAGGGAGTCCAAGGTGCTTTTTATCTCTCCCCTCATCTTTTTCGACTCAGAGCGCACCAAACAAGAGACCCCAGGCCATCCTCATCCCCCTTAATGTCTTTCCCACTCACAGATATTGACCCCGTGAGCTGTGGGCTATTGATGTGCAACGCTGCATGGCTGATCGTGTCGACACGATGTATGTAATTGGATGTAATCACTGGCCTGGTGCGAAAGGGCTTCTCCGGTTGGCTGCCGGCCGTCCGGCTATACTCAGGAAAGCCATACAGGCGTCGCCCCAGGGCAATGTCTGGACAGGAGTGACGGGCACCCACTCCATTAAGGCTTAGTAAAATAGGAGAAGGGGTGTCTATTAAGGGACAGTCAAAGAGCTTGACTATATTTCACACTCTGGCACCTGCTGGTACATTAAAGGGACTGGATGGCAGCAACAGTCTCTCAACAGCCACAGAACAAAACCCCCAACCCCTCCCCTCCCTCCTCTCCCCCGCCCCCATTCCCATCCACTATATTAAGCTTCTTTAGTAATAGGCAGCCCAGGTCATATTTTGCTCTATATTAAGGGGCGTCTATTAAAAATACCCTTTAAACACAAACATGATGGTCATGGACGGGGGCCCAGACTCATTTCCGAGTGCTATTCTGAGGCGAATCAACGAAAGCGACTCCTGAAATAACGTGCCTATTTGGGAGGGTTCAGCTGGTAACAAAATACGCATCATCCCACTTAGTGTCTGCCATACCACTGGCGGAGAACTCAGACAGCCAGTCGTCTCTCTCTCTCACTCTCTCTCTCTCTTTCTCTCTTTATCCTGAATGCCTGCAATTAGTCAAACACGCAGCTGCCTTGGCAAAGGCTAATTAGCATAAAACTGTTTATTTCAAGTGAGCGAGTGTTAAGCGTCGCTATGATTTCTATCTCTTTTGTTTCCCGATGGCATCTCTTCACACACATGCGCAAAAATACAGCGCCGGGGCAGGTGAAAATATTTTCCTCATTTGTAATTTATGAGGTTGACATTGAGGGTGGCTAGCACTGAGATAGTGGAGAAGTAAGATAAGTATGCGGAGAGCAATTATGTAAATATTGGAACAGTGCCAGCATAGCCCGCACTGATAAAAGAAAATAAGCAATGAACTACATATGGGTGCTTCACTGGTAGTAGATTTATACTGTTTTCGTAGCACGACATTTCCAAAGACTCATTAAGTCCACATTCAACCCAATCTACTCTCAGGGTCTCTAAGTTCTGCTTGGCATGTTTTTCTGCTCTGGACTGCGTCTTCACGGTCCATGCCATGGGCCTTGACTGTTTTAACTGTAGCAGCGGTAGCTCCCCATGACAGAACGTGAACTATTCCATCCACTCCAGCATAAATCAGCAGGGGGTTTTCAGGGGGTCGAGGAAGGGGGATGTTAAGACCCAGGTGATGTGACGGCCAGGCCAAGGAGGAACTCTCATTTTCCAGGCCGCTTGGCCAGCGGGCAGGGAGGGTGGGGGGAGGGTGGGCTCAGATCTCCGGTCTGTGTGGCTTCCTAGCTGCGTGCCTAATCACTCACACTAATGAGAATGGTAATGCCATGCAGGAGAATTACTCCAGGTCAGAGACAGCAGCCTGATCATGAGGGGAGCAGGTGGGGGTGGACTGTGTATGTGTGTGTGTGTGTGTGTGTGTGTGTGTGAAGACCGGCTGGCTAACAGTAAAATCTCCACAATAACAGTAAGACACACATACAGTAGTATCAATACCATAGCAGTATACAAAATGCTTCGGGTTTATGCCAGCTGCACACTGACACCTGACAGCAGCAAGAACCAATGAAGCTGAAGCACCAGCTTAGACAGGGCCTGAGGAGTAAAAAATATTGGCTGATAAAAGCCTACTGACACTTCTGATATGAGTTTAATGTTAATCATCACCTCTGAGGGAAGGCTGTAAGAAGAGGGGAAAGGGGGAAAGATGAGAGGAGAGGACGGGAGAGGACAGGAGAGGAGGAGATAAGAGGAGAGAAGGGGAAGGGAGAGGGGAGAGGAGAGGAGAGAAGGGGAGGGAAGAGGAGAATAGAGGAAAAGAGAAAAGAGGAGAGAAGGGGAGGGGAGAGGAGGAGAAGAGAGAAGAGAATGGGAAGGGAGAGAGGAGGAGAGGAGAGGAGAGGAGAGAAGGGGAGGGAAGAGGAGAAGAGAAGAGAAAAGACAAGAGGAGAGAAGGGGAGGGGAGAGGAAAAGAGAAAAGGGGAGAGAAAGGAAGGGAGAGGAGAAGAGAAATGAGATAAGAGGAGAGGAGTGTGTTTTATAAACCTGAACCATTCCAAGGCCGGGTGCCACTAGAGACTCAGAAGCTCTCTGAGGATTTTAGCTGAGAATTAATGTGAATAGCCCACCAAGTGTACAGCAAAGAGGGGGGGAGTAATGAGAAACAAAGAGAGAGAGAGAGAGAACGAAAAGAAAACACAGAAAGAGAGAGTGTGTATGAGAGAGAGGCACTCTTGCTTCAAGAATTGCTTACAGCCATAAGTCTTCCATGGTCCGGACATCTGCCAAATCACATTCATTATAGTACACTCAGGACTCTGTATTTTTAAACAGAAAGGCCTACTCCTGCCTAACTGCAGTTTGCTGACATCTGTATTGTGAGTGGCCAGTTGGGACTCTTGGTGCTGATGCAGTCTCTCCAACAGAAATGGCTGCCAATGAATGCCCCCCCCCCCCCCACTCCCCCCAACTTTACCAGCCTTACCAGTCCACTCCTGCCTTGGCTGGCTGATGTTAACACACAGAATGTGGTAAACTGGGTCAGGGGTTCTCAGTGGCAAGATAATAAGCCATACAGGCTGTCAGCGGGGGGCTGTGCTACGCCTATCAGGCCCAACCAAGGAGCCACGCTTCCTTCTCAGAGCCCCATGAATGAATGCAGCCCCTCCACAGCCAGGGAGCAGTAGCAGCAGCCAGTTAGCCACACAGCTAGCCAACCAGCCAGTCAGTCAAACGGCATAATTACTGAAAACATATATATATAAATACAATTCCATGGTATGGTATGATGTGAATCATGATTACATAACATTTGAGCAGTCATTCCTCTTGGTTGCAGAACAGATTTTATGAAACTTTTCACATAATCATTCGCATCATACAAATACCATGGCATTTAGTTGGCTTTATGGACGTGACTATGGAATTGCCTATATATATATGAGAGAGAGAGAGGGAGAGGGAGAGGGAGAGGGAGAGAGAGAGCTCTTGTTACTATACATTATGTCTATAGTGTAACCCACTGGGCACTGAGCTAGCTGCCCCCCACCCACCTCCACACCAGCATTTCATGCTAAGCTAAGCTAAGCCAGCTAAGCTAGCCTGACTGCTGATCAGTATAGTTTCTCCCCTCAATAATTTAGCCTAAGTAAACTAGCAGCTATAGCTAATCAGCCAAAGCCCTTGCGGCAAAGAGAGGGTGAACAGCGGCAGTGCCACGCCCAAGCAGAATACAGGTATTGTCCGACATGAGCCTGCTGTGAGTGACGGTGGGGGTGGGGGAGGGGGAGGGGGGCGGTGTCTGGTTTGGAGAGAGTCTGGCTCGTGCAGAGAGAGGGGCGAGTCATTAACACTCTCAGTGTAATTAAACACATGGTAGAGGAAGGCTGTGAAAAAAGATGAAGCAGACTAGGGCTCCTGAGACTGATACCCATATAGACAGAGACAAACTCACACACACACACACACACACGCACACGCACACGCACACGCGCACACAAACACACATATATACACTCAGATACACACACACACACACACACACACACACACACACACACACACAGCAAACAAAAACAGACAGACACACACTTCAGTGCACATACACACACACACACACACACACACACACACACACACACACCTGCTTCACACAAACACAGTATCTCTTTCTTATTTTAGTGTTAGCACCCCAAAGGTTTCCTCAGAAAGATGATGATTTGAAGGGGGGAAAAAAAAGCAGTCTGCCTCATTTGAGGCGAGAAACTGCGAGAAGCAAAGCGTGGCGTCAGATTATCCACAACACAATCACCTCCAGCTACAGTCAAGACAAAGGGTTCTGATGTTGACTCCAGACGCAAACGAGAAAAGGTGAAAACAGCAACAAAACAATAACAACAACAACAACAACAACAATGGCGGCGGCAGCCGCAGAAAAATATAGTCACAAAGACTGCTGAAGCCCCTGCGCACTCTTATACTGAGCCCCACCACACCAGCAATTACTTCTCAGCTCTCAACAGTCTTGCAGGGAGGCAAGCACAAAACAATGCTTCACACACACAAACACACATACGCACACACAAACACACTTTTCAAACACACACAATCACAGCCAGTGGCCTGTGAACAAAAAAAAATAATTAAAAAAATAAATAAAGGAAAGGAGAGGGGGGGGGACAAAAAACAAAGACAAATACGTAAACAGAATAGATTGCGGGCGCCAGTAATCAGCTTTTCCACTTTTCCACTCAGTGTGTGACTGTGGCAAAGGCTAAATGACAAATATATAAATAAGTAGATGGGTGAGAGCGTCAGTGGCAGCCGGGGAGCGGTGGAGTGCATGGACTGCGCGGAGCGCGTGGAGCGTGGCGGCCATTAGAAGGGGCTTGGAGCCGGACAGACGCAGTGTGAGGCTGGGGCCTTGGAGGAATAATGGAGGAGGCTTATTATATTAATGAAGGGCTCTACACAGCTGCCAGCATCAAAATTTGCATGGCCTTTTCTTTTTCTTCACTCTCTCTATCAATCTCTCGCTCGCTTATCTCTACCCCCCTTTCCCTCTCTCTCTCTCTCTCTCTCTCTCTCTCTCTCTCTCACTGTCTTGCTTTGACTTTCTGACTCTCAATCTCCTTCCTCTCTCACTCTTCCACACACTCTCTCTCTCTCTCTCTCTCCTTCACTCTCACTTGCTCTCTGCATTCCTCCCTCCTCTCACTCTTTCTATCTTACAGTTTTTTTTATTCAAACTCTCTATCCCTGTCCTTCCACCTCCCTCCCTCTCTCTCTCTCTCTCTCTCTCTCTGTGGGCAGTGATTCAAATCTGCCAGGCAAATCTCCTGGACACCTCTGCTGTCTCCTGTCTCTGCTGAGGCTGACGCAGGCCCTCCGGCTCCAAATGAGATGGAGGCGTCCCCACACCTACCACCCGCCCAGTCCCTCCATCCACCCCTCCACTTACACACACAGACACAGACACAGACACACACACACACCATCTGCAGAGGAGAGCAGGGCAGAGCTGACCTGAGTGCATCCACCACTCCCTCCCCTCCTCAGACACACACACACACACACACACACCACCCTTGAAGACTCAGACAAGCTTGCCGAGGTCACCGTAACAGCCAACACAAACAACAACAAAATACTTACCTAAAATTAGTCTGCTTATAGTCTGTGTCACTGTTCATTGCTCATGGGCCAAAGAGTAAAATTGCAGGAAAAATATGATTTATACTGAATGTGAGTGAGAGAAAAGTCAATGTTTGTGGGCTGTTGTATAATTTGACAACAGTTGTACTTGAAAACGAGAGACGGAAGAGAGGAAATAGGTAAATAATAAGCCCATTCCCTCGAACACAAACAAGGCTTTGAATACAAACAAGACAGTCTGAAGGCTTCGAGGGAGAAGTGTGTCGTACGTCGTACATTTTTTAGTCCAGTAGCTCTTGTTTGGGTTTGTTGTCAGACGCTTGACAAATCCTGACAAATGCCGCTTTCATGCAGATCTAACACAGTTTACAATTTGTTATTAGGGGCCTAAACATGCAACGTCTACAGTGAGGCTGGCCTCATTTGACTTGAGGTCACACGTCTCTGGGGAATAGCAAACAGATTGAGAGAGAGCGAGAGAGAGAGAGAATGGGGAATGTTAGAAAGAGAGAGAATAGAGTAGGCAGGGGATAGATAGAAAGAGAAAATGTAGAAAGATGAAGAAATGTAAAGAGAGGAGAGAAAGAAAAAGGATGAGAGAGAGAAAAAGGGAAAGTCAGAGAGAGGGGGGAGAATGAACTAGAAGGGAGGCTTGAGAGTAATTGGCCCAGCTGTCCTGAGAGTCTTATCGTATGAAAGAGGACAGACATGTGAACTAAGGAGCGGCCACCGCTGCCCCGAGCTGTCCCTCTATTAGGGTCGCAGAGCTGCGCCGCTTCAAAGCCACTTTGTTGTGGCCGTTAATGGCGCCTGACGACAGCCCCGAGAAGCCGACTGACCGGGGTGAAATAGTCACGACCTGAGACAAAGAGGGGGGAAAAAAAACTACTAGCCCCTCACACACACCCCCATCCACCCATCCACCAAAAAAACACTTCTACCCCTAAAAAAAACAGACCAGTTAGCAAGGAACCCCCGTCCAAGAGCTATAAAAATGTTTTGGGGGAAAAACAGCACCATCTTTAACAGTTGGCATCAGCAGTGCTCCCCTGCGTTGTCTACACTCTGTGCACAAGCCTGAAGCTACACAATTAAATACACCGAGTGCTGAGATTCATCAATAAAGCAAACTGTAAAAGCACAATTACTCTCCTAGCATAGGCCTGCTGATGGGAACAGGCTGACGAATGTTTACCACAACAACATATTTTAACAATGATCTGGACGTTTCTACCCTGAGCCAATTTGCTCAGACTTTCCACAAAATCGTTTCACTTCCCACTACTCACTCCCCCCAAACACACAACCTCTTTCTCCCCAACCACATCCATACGGCCCCTGTGCGGACCCTTGCCGTGTTAATGTGAGCACACACTGACACGGAAAAAATCTGTCAGTGCTGCTAGCTGTTATTCCACCCTACATTTTTAAGCGAAAAATGTTGCCTGGGCCTGAGAGGCCATGCACTCTCTCTCTCTCTCTCTCTCTCTTTCTCTCTCTCTCTCTCAGGCCTCGTCCTTCACTTGATTATTTCTGTAGTTTAGACTGCAAGATCAAGTTTCCTTGGCTACCGCGATGGACTGAAGAGGGAAGCAGCAAAGATTGATATAAAACAGAGAGAGAGAGAGGAAGAGAGAGAGGGAGAGAAGAGGAGGGAGAGAGTGAAAGACATTTTATTTAAATGGAGCAAGAAGAAGATAATTGTTTAAAGATTAGACTGCGCAGAGAGAGTAAACAAGCGGGGAGTTGGACGAGGACATGGGCGAGACTCTGGCACTCCTTCAGGGGGGAAGACCAGCGTGACGGGTCACATGACCAGGCAGCGCATGGCCCAGAGGACCGGAGGCCTTGGAACAGCCAAACTCTCAGACCTGATCCGTCCTCCACCCTGTCACAGAGACACTTAGCAAAGCCAGAGCCTGAATCAAACACTCGCTAACACACACACACACACACACACACACACACACACACACACACACACACAAACACACACACATAGAGAGACTGCAGAGTATCACCAAGGAAAAAAAAAACAAACTCTAACTCTGTTAGATTAGGCACACACACAAACACAGACACAGACACAGACAAACAAACACACACACACACACACACACACACACACACACACACACACCACCTGCAGTATTATTGTGGGAAACATGAGGATGATGACGTTATGGAACTGATACAATGTTTTCCATGTTAGGCCACTCTCAGTAGATTTGTATATGGCTGCCTGCCTCTTTCCAAATGTCAAATTGCATCATAACCCCTAACGCCCCCTCAGTAAGGACCACCTGATCAGGCCAAGACTTGCTGCAAGTAAATGGGCAACTCTTGTTGCTCTGTGCTGCAGATCAAAGCCTTGAGTTTGGGCGAGTATTCAGGTCATGCTTTGGACTAATGTGTTATGGCAAGAGGGAGACACCCGCAGCGGTCAGAGAATGGAAGTCATTAAACAGCACCTTCCAAGAAAGACTCACAGTCTCACTCCTCTGCTGACCTCTTCTCTTCATCACTCTCTCTTCTCTCTCTCTCTTTTTTTTCTCTTCCTTTTCTCTCCTATTTCTACAATTACTCTTGTTTGTCTTTCCTCTTCATTCTCTCTTTCTGCATGTCCATCACTGTCTACCTGTTTCTCTCTCTCTCTCCATCATTGTCTGCCTGTTTGTCTCCCTCTCTCTCCCTCGCTCTCTGAGTGAAGGCAGGCCTGAGCAGGAGAAACATCCGGAGGATTTAGCATGCTGATGACACGGCTGGGCCACGCTATGTTACGCCACGGGCCTCCAGCGCAGCTTCAAAGGCCCGGTCGTGTGATTTGTGAGCCATGCCCCCCCATCCCCCTACCACACGTAGACACACACACACACACCTCTTTCCAGCACGACCCAACTCCAACCCCACAACAGTGGAGGAATCTCAGAAACAGGTCCACCTTCCCCTACCACCCTCCCTCCACGTCCGTCCGTCTAACCGCTGTGGCCTCTTGCCTGCCTGCATGCCTGTGGGACAGGCCTGAATGATAAGTGTGAGGTCAACCAACAGAGGTGCAAACCAGCTGTGATGTTTTCAGGAAAACAAATCATCCAAATGCAATGGCACTGGAGAACATGCATGAATATTCAGAGGGGGGAACGAGAGAATGTGACAGAGAGAGAGAGAGAGAATGAAAGAAAGAAAGAGAGAGACAGAGAAAGAGAATGTGGTGTGTGGTATGACTGGAGAATGCATTAGGTGCAAGAAAAGAGAGGGAGGAAGAAAGGAGGGTGAGGGAAGAGAAAGAGAGAGAAGGAAGGAGAGAAGGTCACAGGGAAACAGAGAGAGAGCGCAAGAGAACCCCAGCAGAAGCACTGTTCCAACCACCAAACGTCTCGCATTCCACTTCAACCCCTATTACAACAAAGCGGCGCCGGCAAGCGTCAGCGCCTGTCAGCGGCTCTCTCTCTAAGCCGCGCCGACAGGAGCCCATTTTGATTCGTCCACCAGCAGTCCGACCGGGGCAAGAGGGGGTGGGGGGTCCGCAGGGTAGGGAAGAACATTTACATGCAAATCCAAATGACCCAGCACTGAATGCAGATGGGGGGGGGAGAGAAAGAAAGAGAAAGAGAGAGAGAGAGAAAGAGAGAGAGAGAAAGAAAGAAAGAGAGAGAGAGAGAGAAAGAAAGCGCTGGAGAAACACAAAGAGCTGGAAGTGCCCACCCCATTCTCCCCTTTCATTAAAAATCGATGACAGAAGCCAACTGCTGTCCAGGTAAACTCAATATGGTAAATCTATTAATGCTTTGTCACTTTGCATTACGAAAGCCACTTCCTCTGCCTTCCTGCCTTCCAAAGCATTCGCAGGAGATTGCCAGGAAATAATCAATAGTCGTTTGCATTGCTTATGCCACATGCACACATGTGAACTGGGGTTAAAGTGTACAGTCAGGCAACATCGCTAGCATGTATAATGCATACCAGAGTGCAGCAATCTGTAAAAAGGCTTTGGCTCATGGCCTGGCGCGGATCTGGCTGATTGAAACTAATTAGATTAGAGATTCCTTTTTTTTATTGTCACTGTGCCATTTGCAGTGTCTATGCAGATGCAGGTCTGAGCCAGTTCAGGACCAGGTCCAGATCCGGCTAACATCCGGCTGACACCAGGTCCGTTGGTGGTAGCGCATGATGGCCTCTCTGAGGCCCTGCTTCCCTTCTCAGCATCACATGAAAGCTATCGGTCCTCATCTCTGCTTCACATATATGGTCTGTTTGCTATTTATTCCACTTCACAGAGGAGCACAAAATGGGGCGGGGAAGAGGGAGAGAGAGAGGGAGCAAGAGAGAAAGAGAGAAAGAGCTGGAAATGCTCCGAGGCTCTTTGATATTCCTCCACTTCACAGGGGAAAAGAGGAGAAGAGAGAGAGAAGCAGTAAAAGAGGCAGAGAGAGCAAGAGAAAGACGAACAGAGAGAGAGAGTGAGCGAGAGAGTCCATACATTAATTGCTGCTTTGGAGCACCAGTTGATTTAGTGTTTTCAAGGGCCCTCTTCATCAAGGCGAGCAGTCTCCAGAGACTCTCTTCCACACCCCGGGGGATAGAGAGTCCTTTTGGGCTGCTCTTGACGTCAGCTTCCCCTCTCTGCCTCTCCTCCGACACCTACTCCACCTCCAGCCTCAGCTTCAGTTTGAGTTTGAGCTTCGGCTCTCCAGCGACCCAAGCATTACCTCACTCTCTCAAATCACCCACAATGCACTCTGGCTCTCCTTTACTCATCTTCCTTTTTCTTTGTCTCTCTCTCTCTCTCTGGTACCTCAGCCTCACCAGAGCCCTCTTTTGATCTCTCTCTCTCTCTCTTTCTCTTTCTCTTTCTCTCTCTCTTTTCTTTCTATGGCCTCTCTCATGCATGACAAACTCCCTTGGGTTACAGGATGCACTAAGCTGTTAATTACCCCTGAGCTCAAAGCAAAGGGACAGGGGTCACAGGCGACACTAGAAAAACAGGCCGATAAAAGAGATCCTCCAACTGAGTCGACTACATGCAAGCTAAGAAAAGAGTCAAAACCAGTATAAACCAAGTATAACCAACAGATCTGTATAAATCTAGCCGACAATGTTCAAGGCTAATGCAGATTATGCCTTAGCTGGCCCTGTGTGGACTATCATTTTAAATTTTGACAGGGCATATTCTTCTTGCAAATGAAGAGACCTTATTATAGTTCCAGTGTTAAAAACACGGTTCAGCAGCAGGGGCTAACAGAAGGATTCTGGGAGAGAGAGCTATCAAAGAGGACAGAGAAAAGCTTTACGAGACAACCAGCGAAATGAAGAAGAGAGACAAAGGAAGAGATAAAAGGTAAGTGAGGGAGAGAAAGAGTCCATGAGAGAGAGGGCTAGAGAGAGAGGAAGAGAGAGAGGGAGAGGGCTAGAAAGAGAGACAGAAAGAGGGAGAAAGGGAGAGAGAGAGTGCTAGAGAAAGAGAGAGGGCTAGAGAGAGAGAGAGGGGGAGATAAAAAAGGGAGGTTGAGAGCAAAAAAGAGAAGGGAAGAGAGGAAATGAAAAAGTGTCCAAATGAGCCTCATGCTGGGTGCACTCCCAGAGGGGAGTCTTAAATGAATCTGGCCAGGCCAGTCGTATGAAGCTGCTCCCTGGGCCTTGGGGTCTAGCCCTCCGCTCCCCTCTCTCACTCTATCCCCCATTCCTTGTCTTTATCTCTCTCCCTCTCTTTTAGTCTGTCTCTTTCTTCCTGTCAATCCGTCAATCCTCTTCTCTCTTCCCCCTCTCTCTCCCCCTTTTCCTATCTTTCTCTCTCTCTTTCTCTCTCTCTCCATCCCTCTGTACCTCGCAACAATGACCCACACTTCCTGCCTCCCCAACAGACAATGACTGAAGGCCCATCTGCAGCCTAAAGGGAAGCCAAACGGCCTGCAGCTGAGGAGCCACGGCGTCTGAGCTTTTAAAGAAAGGAGAGAGAGAGAAAAGAGAGGGAGTTTGTGTGAGAGACAACGTTCTGGACTGTCCCTCTGCCATTCACACTATAGTGTGGCATGTCTTACTAACTGGGGCCCCTCGTTTACCCCACACACACACACACACACACAAACACACACACACACAGCCTCAAACTCATTAACGAGAGGTGTTAGCGGGTCTGTCGTCTTCAGGATGCAGCGTTACGAGGAGCAAGCATAAGAAAGAGTGTGAGATAGACATAAAAAAGAGAGATTGAAAGAGAGGGAGAATGAGAGAGAGGAGGGGAGAGAAAGAAAGCGAGAGGAGAAAGAGTGAGAGCTGTATGGAGTGTGGGGGCCTCAGTGACAAACAGGCCGTGAAAAACATTCCTCTCACACTCTGTTGGCTGTTTATTCATGTCGAGGAAGCCAAAACGGTCGGCGCTGCTCCGTCACGTCCGACGCCTTTTCAGCTGCCTCGCTTGCTTCCCACAATATTCCCTGAGCTTCCCAGCCAAAGCCATGCTCCCGCATTCACCAGGGAATGTGGCCCTTTTCACCGCTCCGGTTCCCCACCCGTGAGTCCCCCCATCCCCCCCGTCCCCCCACTCACCCCCGTGCCCTGCCCGGCTTCTAAACATGTCAAATATAATGCAATGTTGGTCCCCGCAGAAACGCTTCTTTCAGCACGCAGGCCTCATTGATAGCCTGCTTTAGCAAGCGCTTATATAACCCGAGCTCTGGTGGCGAAGTACAGGACCCAGCCACGCTAGCTGCACATCTATAGCTAGGCATGCGTTAGCAACATGAAGAGAACGGAAAGCGCAGCAGTTTGCACTGAAGTCAGGCAATTGTCAAAATTGTCAAAAAGCACCCATGACAAGGATTCACACACACACACACACACACACTCACTCACTCACACACATGCACAGACACAACCATAAAAAGTCCTCAGTACCACACACCTCATTACCAACTATATAGTGATGTTCTTTGAACTCCTGCGTTCGGCTCTACAGAAGCCTCAGTGTTAATGCATCTGATGGGAAACATACAGAGAGAGACCGAGAGCGAGGGAGTGATAGAAACAGAGCGAGAGAGCGAGGGAAAAGAAGAGGACGACAGAGGGATGAGAGATAAAGATAAAAGGCTGATGTGAAACAGAAGCACACAGTATACTGAGAGTGAGAGTGTGGCTAAATGACAGCGTCGGCCTCTCTTTTTCCTTCACTCTCTCTCTCCCCTTCTCTCTCCTACTCTCTCTTTCTCTCCATCTCTCCCCACTTCTCTCTCCCACTCTCTCTACCCCTCTCTCCCCCTCTCTCTCTCTTTCTCTATCACTCTCTCCCTCTCTCCCAGTGGATATAGCCAGGGAAGGTGTTCATTACATTTTACAGAGCACACCAGTGACTCCGTGCTGAGTCTAAGCCCACTGGAGGGTCACAGCGGGTGGGCTCGCATTGGCCTGCCCCAGCCTGAGGGCCACACCTGATTGGGTGCTGGGGGCTGGAGGCCAAAGAGGTCAGAGGGCAGCCTGTTTAGCGCAGACCCGTTGCTAACCGGCTGACCGCTAACCTAAACAGCAGCAGGAGAAGTAATGGAGCGGAACTGGGGAGACGGGTCATGTGACCAGATCTCATGTGAATGGGGGTGATTGGGACGGGGGCTTATGGTAAACAGCAGAAAGAGGGAAAAAAGGAAGAGAAAAGAGGGAAAAAAGGAGGATTAATGAGAGAGTGGAAGGGAAATAAATAGAGGAGTGAGTGAGAGAGGTGAATGAGTGTGTGTATAAGTGAAAGGGAAAGAGAGAGAGAGAGAGAGAGAGAGAGAGAGATAAAGCGACAGAATGAGAGATAAATGAAGTAATATGTGGGAGCATGACAGGGTGATAGTAACAAGAAAAAGAAGGCAGTGCTACACAGAGAAACAGAAAAAGTCAGTAGGGGCCAAAATGGAGTGAGCATGACTGATGGATATAGATAGAAAGAGAAATTAGTTATAAAAAGAGAAGAGGGAGAGAATGGGAGAGAGCGAGAGGGGAGGGGAAAAGAGAGAGATAAGTTAGAGAGAAAATAAAGACAGAGAGAGAGAAAGAGAGAGAATATGAAAAAGAGGAGGAGGAGAAAGAAAGAGAATGAGAAGCAGAGAATAGTGAGAGAAAGAGAAAGAGAGAGAGAAGAGGGCGGAGTGCATGTGTGTGTGTGTGAGAGAGAGAGAGAGAGAGAGAGAAAAAAGAAAGAGAGAGAGACAGAACTAGAGAAAGAGAGAGGAGTGAGAGAGAGAGTGAGTGCTTCTCCACCAGCCCGTGTTTGGTGCGCCACAGTCTGCCACTCCAGCCTCTCCTTTCACCTTCCCTTTCTGCTAACTCCACATGCTAAGTGGGGACATTGTTACGGTCAATTTGTCCCATTCACATTCCCAGTGGGCAGTGTCCTTTTTTGCCTGACAGCCGCCTTTGAGGGACACAGACCTTTCAGCCTGGGAGGGCTTGACATCAAGATCCTGAGGCAGAGAGATAGATAGAGGGAGAGTGAGAGAGAGAGAGAAAGAGAGAGAGAGAGAGAGAGAGTGAGGGAGGGAGGGGGAGGAGAAAGCCCCAGGCTACAGGTTAGCTTTGGCCCCAGGGGCAGCTCCAGGCTGTAAGCATAAGGCTGACCAGCCAGCCAGCCAGCCAGCCAGCCAGCCAGCCGATGAGCCTGGTCCTCCTCCCAAGGAGTGCGTGAGGACGTGGACAAAAAAGGACTCCTATGGCTCCTGCGGGGGACTGGAGGTGCCGCCTCCTCTGTCCCGCAGGTGACGCAAGTGCCAGAGAGGCAAGAGAGGCCCCCATACAGGGGGGGGCACCTGTTAGAATGGCACAGCAGGCATGACACTTGCACTGCGGGGTTTGTTGCACGGCTGTCGGGTTGATGGGGGTGGGTGGGGTGGGTGGGGTGGGGCTGGGGCTGGGGCTCGTAGTAACAGGGCCGCCATTCAGCAAATCCAGCACGACACTGCACAACACACGCTGAGGCACACAGGCACACATGTGTGAGCATACAGAATAACAGACAGTCACACACACACACACACACACACACACACACACTGAAGTGCTTACAAATCCTTCTAATTGTGTGGAAACAATCAAAATTTACTGTGGAAAACAGCAGGGTTTCTGTGTTGGCTGCGAAACACCAAGGGAACTTCCACATCTCTCGCAACTAAGTAACTTCCTAACTCGTACAACTCCAAAGTGCTGGGCTTGGGAAGGATTAGCACGGCTCCACTAAGCAGTGCGTTGGCCTGTGACGCACGGGTGGAAACCGGGCCGGCAGCTGCTGGGTGTTGAAACCCTCTCAGAGGCGAACAAAGGCGCATGGATCCAGGCCGTCAGCCACCGATAGCCTCCGCTGTGCCACTTAACCTCCACAGCCCACCGGAGGAAACTGCAGAGAAAGGGCCACCATATTTAAATCCTCCCTCCCTGAAAATGTTATCTGGCACTGAAGAGTTTCCTTTGCTCCTCCAAACTAATTTCCAGTTCCAAGAGGAAATTCCTTGCATAATCAAACCGTGCGTGCATATGTAAGTGTGTGTGTGTATGTGTGTGTGTGTGTGCGTGTGCCTGTGTGTGTAGGTGCGCACATGTATACGTGTACAAGACTGAATGAGCGAGTTTCTGTGTATGCTTGTGTGTGTGTGCATTTGTATGTGCACATGTGAGTGTGTGTGTGTGTGTGTGTGGTGTGTGGTGTGGTGTGTGTGTGTGTAACTTGTGAAGAACACTGGCTGTGAGAACACATAGAGGGAGGGAGGGAGGAAACTCCCTTTCCATGCAAGAGCAGCACAAACCAGGCACTGGCTCCATGCTCGCTCCTCACAAATCGAGACAAATGATAAGATGGTGCCCAAACGGGGCCACGGCTTCTCCACTCTGCACCACTCCGCCCTGCCCAGCGCAGGCCAGCCCAGCCCAGCCCACCCCTGGCTAGGCCCAAAACAGCACAACAGCAGCAGCAGCAGCAACAGCAGCAGCATCACCACAGCCGCACCAAAACACACTGGTGTAGGACCCCTGCGCTTGCAGACTCGTAGAGCGGAGGAAATGGCTTGTCAGTGCACAGTTAAAGGGCTCCTTCTCCTTTTCAATCTGACTGACGTACGAGTGGGAGAGGAGGGGAGGGCTCTGCCCTCTTCCCTTCGCTTCAGCTATCTTTCAGCCTGTGCCCAGCCAGGAGAACTGTCTATCCAGCTCTGTTCTTCACTGTCTCTGCCCAGTTCTCTCTCTGTCTCTCTCTCTCTCTCTGAGTGTTTCTCTCTCCCTCTCTTAGTGTCTTTATTGGAATGCTCTGACCCTTGGGACTTCACTTACTTTTTCTCCCTTTCTAGTTCACAAACCTCAGAGGCCAACAAAAGGCAGCTCAATGGCAATTTGAATTTGAAACAGGAGGCCACAACAACAAAAAAACCTCCAAGCTCGGAAACCCAAAAACTTCTGAGTGTGTGTGTGTCTGTGTGTGTTTCCAGAGAGCCAAGAGCCAATTGTGTATCTGTTTCCACATTTAGAAATACACAAGGAAGGAAAGGGACAGAAAGACAAGCAACACTAACAGAAACCGATGTACAATCTGCACTGAGCCTACTGTTAGGCAAGCAGCTGGAGCAAGTAGAAACAGGAGTGTGCAGGGTGCAGGACTGGTAAGGGGACAACCCCTTCACAAACACACACACACACACACACACACACACACACACACACACACCACAGCGAGGGAGAAAGACCGAGCTCATGATTTGTTAGCGCTGGCATTATTTTCCTTCGTAGCACAAACTGAAGGTAAACCAGAGCCATGGTTATTCATGGTTCATGATCCACCTACACGTTTTTCAGATGAGATTCAATCATGGCTCGGATGCCATCTCATCTCACAGTCAAGGCTCTTGTGTAATTGAAGCTTTCGCTTGCAAAATCAGCCTACGCTTTCTAAAATACTAACTGAAATGTCCCAGAAACAAGCAAAATGCGCTATTCTGACACTTCTTTGGCCTGATTCGTTCTCATATAATAGGATAAAAATTGAACAGTATATTGAAAACAGTGAGTAGTGGATCATAAGGTTTCAAAATTGGACGTAAAACCAAAGGGCAATGCATGACATGTGGGGTAACCTCGTCACTTCTATCACCTGTTTGCTAAACAGCACAGGAAGAAAACAAAAAATCCTCACGTGGTTCAATCAGTCCTGTTAAATAAGTGAGCTATATTTTGTGAAAGGTTTATTAGATATGTAGGTTCAGACTTGCAGCACAACCTTACTGAGCACAACACTGCTATTACAAAATCGGAATGCTCTGCGTATGTGAGCGACTGAAACCGGCAAATAACAAAAATTAAATTCATGAGGTGATCATTTTAGCCAAGTCAAATAAATAACATTTATGAATGTTACCATAAATTAACACACAGCAAAACTGACAGGGTTAAGCATTTTTTCCGAGGCTTTGTGCATTATCGCAGATTCACTGTGCGGCGAAAAATAAAGCTTTACCCTGCACCATCTACACCCTCGACCAGGCTAAATCGGCAGATATTCCCGCACACTTACCAATAACTGTCGCGTAAATGGTGCGCCGAGTGCGGGGTCTCTGAATTCGCGACTCCTTAAAGTCCCGCTTCTCTTGGACTAAAATCCAGACTGGTTGATGAAAGGTAGTGTGTTCGCGGTTCTTCTCAACAGTGATACTAAAGCTGTTAGTAAACTACTCCTTTCAGTCGCACCTGTCTCTGTCCAGAACTGTTCCCATACGCCGGCGTGACATCCTTGAGACAACTGTCTCGCGGGTTGTGTGTCTGTATCCCAACTATCCCCCAACACACACAACACCACCTGTCCCCGGTGGAAAACAGACCACAAAGCGCTTCTATGCCGCTCCTAAACACATGGCACTCCGGCGTAGTTCTGCGCCGATATCCTTCTCAGACAGCCGTCCAAAATTCCTAAGTAATTTGGAATCGCTGGTGGCTGTAGCTGATGTTGAACGACTGGTAGCACAAACAATCCATGCAGCGCCCCGTAGCACTGAACCATCTGTAACGTATGAAAATTACATCTGTCTCTTTGCCTGGTTGCTCACGAACAGTTGCGTTTTCAATCACCAATCCCCACAATAGTTATTCTGTGCTCCTTGTAGCTGCGCACGGCTGCCGCGTTTGCCAATCGAATGTCATTGCTGCGTCTTTTTCACTCCAGCTCTCATTGAAAGAAAGGGCTGTTCATCTGTTTGGTATGCGCCTCCAAACCAATTTGGTTCAGCCTCAGAATTCACTTAAAAGGGTCTCTCGTTCAGTGGAAGATATCTGATATTTTCTTTATTCTTTCGCGTACCCCGAAGCGCCTTGCCACTAGGTAGGAGGATCACTGTTTCAGTTTTAGCGCTGGACCAGCGGTGCAATAGGCTACATCCCCAGCTGCACTGGGCTCCCTGTCACCCAGAGCGATCCAAAAAAACTGGAGTCAATGCCAAAACCTGAAGCAGAATCATGCGGCGCCTGGAATGGGATTAATTCGTCATTAATGACTTTTATTAATTGAATTAACAAATTAATTTTTTAATCAAGGCGGTATAGGTCTGAAGTTGTTCATTTTAAACAGCGTTAGACATGCCTCTCTGATATCTTTTTAAAAGTTTAAAATATATTTTGACGTGAATGTAAATAGTTATGAACATTGTTACTGTAATAATTCATTGCAACAGTTTGAAGCGTTTCTGCTGAAGAGTTGCGAACATAGCTTAAACCAAACATGTCCAAATGTAACATGTGTGGTGCAAATGTCCTGAGGTCAAATTTCAAATAGCCACTGCCTCCCTTGTGCAAAGGCGGTCATACAGAGAGTTTCATATGGCACACATTCACTCTATTAGCCTGCCTGACCTTGTTAAAGGGCATATTTGCTGTCCCAGTGGCAACGCACAGGCAAACTATATGTCTCCCGGGTCAACATTCCCAGGACCCCCTCCCTTACAGGTCATCTGATGCTTTCTTACGCACTGAATAGTGAGTACACAACTGATCTCACCAGACAGACAGACAAACAAGCACATAATAACAATTGAGCCACACCACTCAAAGCACTTTATGTTTCGACAGTGCTGTGTTGGGGGTGGGGTGGTGGTGGTGATGGTGGGGAGGGGGGGGGGGTGTGGTGGCAGAAATATAATACAACAGATGACTGTGCCCAGGTCAGGGGACAGTGCCTAGTGTCTGGTGAGTAACAGCATCACCATTCAAGCAGCAGAGGGCCTGGGGCGAACACCTGAGACAGGGAGAGAGAGAGAGAGAGAGAGAGAGAGAGAGAGCGCTGGTCATGTTAATTACAAGCCAAAGCTCTCGGCTCCGCGGACCTTAGAGCAGGGCCTGTCACCGGCCTAATCCCAGGCTATCCAGTTAATCCCATTCTACCCGTCCCTATCCCCTTCCCAGGCTTATTCTCTCTCTCTCTCACACACACACACACACACAGAGAAAAACACCCCCATTTTTGTGAACATCCACAGCTTCTGCCTAATAAAGCAGTGTGTAAAATTAACACTTGAATGTGAGAATGTTTGTGGGAAGCCTTCTCCTGCCAGTGACAAAGCAGCGATGCATTGAGTCAAAAATAAAAGGTTTGGAAAAGCACATGAATCCAATTTTTCACACAATTAACTCGAAAAGTGATTAGGTATAATTGACTTCCCTTAAAGAAGAGAGAGAACTGAGTGGCAGCTTTCCCGCCTCACTGGAAGAGGCAGGAAACAAGAGTCTTGTGTACAGCATTAAAATTGGAGCAAGAAAACTATGAGCCATATTCAGTAGGAGGAGAAAAAAACTCTCTCTTTGATCTGAAGTGGAAATGGTGGCAAGGGAGAGATGGAGGATGTCATTGATGTGGTGTGTGTGTGTGTGTGTGTGTGTGTGTGTGTGTGTGTTGGAAAGTCAGTGTCTGTTCGTTTATCAGTCTGAGCCTACACAAGTATGTGTCTATGTCAATGTGAGAGAGTGTGTGTGCATGTGTGTGTAGGTATACGGGCAAGTCTGTGTGTGTGTGTGTGTCTGTGAGTCTGTGCCTACAAACGTGTCTGTGTGAGTGTGTATGAATGTGTATGTATATATGCGTGTGTGCGCACGTGCATATATGTGTGTGTAGAGGGGGCACACTGGCAACTGACATTAAATAAATAAAGAGGTAGAAAAACAGGAGCATGCTGCTTTTGTTCTTGTTGCCTTTCATCCCATGTCATTTTTGAGCGGCGCCGGAGGAGTGGCAAGAAACCTGCGCTCGATGAAGAGTCGCGGGATCACGGAGTGGAGCGGAGCAGAGAAACGTGAAGAGAGAAGAAGCAAGGAACAATGGAGACAGAGAGAGAGAGAGAGAGAGAGAGAGAGATGAGCAGAAAGCATGACCTTTGATGGAGAACACTTCTCTTTTTTAATGCCCTCAGGATGGCTGGGGTAAGGGTGGGGCACTGCAGTTAAGCCCTCCTGAGGACAGTGGGAAGCAGAGGCTCAGGGTGAGTTCAAGGAGTGTATTAGTATTAGTTTGCTATCCCACTGTCCTAGACTGGCAATAAAACCAGACCCTCATTCTACACTTTCGTTTCGTACAGAGGGTCTGGACATTCGGTAGCGAGATTCGATTGCTTGCTTGAGGTGTTTAAGTTTTAAAAGACTGGATTAGCCCCTGACTGATAGCTTGCCTTGACTGATAGCATTCTAGCTCTGCATTCACAACGTCTCCCTCTATTCGCTGATTGGATAGGTTAAAAAGCCTCCTGAGACAACTAGCTCAATGGGATCAAATCCAGACTAGCGCTGCAGGGAGATGATAATCAAGCGGAAGTGCTGGGAAAGCATAGCCAGGCCACCAGTGTCCAAAAGGTGCTCCGGTCCTGTGCACTGGACAAGGTGTGGTAGAGGGTGAGCAGTCGCCACTGTGGCTCCAACTCTGAGACAAAGGAAACATGAGCCTCCTTCCTGAAATGACATATTGTTCAGCCAGCGGCATCGGCTGCATGTGATCGCATTAAATTGGATTACATGCCATCACGAGCCCACCAGTAGGTCTCCATTTCCTATGAGATATGATGGTGTCCTTTGATAACGATCGTCCAATGCGGGGGACTGTAGGTGTACCATGACACTGACTGTCTTTCCCTGGACTTCTTCAACAAAGCCTGCTGTCACATGCACACCGTTATTAAATTTAAGTAATTAACACTGGCGTCAATCTCGTCTTGGCCAGGCTGGCAGAGCGCCATCACATCGTTTTGCGTGTTGCTGTGCCAAACATGAAACCAATTAGCCTCCCTTTGGAGAAAAAAAAACAACAAACAGAATGTTGAAACACAGGTGTTCACTATTAAAGGTGAACTTTTTTTTTTTCTTTCTGCATCCTTGGCTCGTCTACTGTGTGTGAAACCTCACGCATTTGTATGGGTGTGTGTGTGTGTGGGGGGGGGGGGGGGCATAAAAAAAAAAAATGTAATCAACAAGTATTATGTCTGGTGTTATGATAAGCAGGCTCTCCCTCGCTCCACTCTCTGCCTGTAGAATCAAGCCTGACTGGATGGAAATGCAATTACTGACTGTGCCTGTGCTTGGAAGACATCCAGAGCTGATAAGAACCCACTGGTCGGGGCCAGCCTGTGGATGACCGTGTTACTGCAGTGAGAGGAGACAGTGCCATGGCTACCATCAATCAGGCCATGTGAGTGTGCAGTCTGGTGTGGAGATGGGAAGAGAAGGGCAGAAAGAAAGAGTGAGAGAGAGAAAGAGAGATAAAGGGATATAGAGAGTGAGAAGGAGGAAGGAGAGAGAGAGAGCAAGCAAGAGTGAATGTTCGAAAGAGGGGAAGAAAAGAGGAGAAGAGCAGGGGACTGTGAGAGGCAAAGTAGAAGAACAGGAAGAGAGGAAAGGAGGGCAGAGAAAGAGATAGAGGGAGAGATTGGGGGAAAAAAAGAGTGTGAGAGAGAGTGATGAATAGGAAAAAAGAGAGAACAGAGCACGAGTCGTGTCCTGGTTCTTCCCTCTCTCCCTCCATCCACCATTACTCAGCTATGCCTCACATGAAGGCTCTCTGTTTGGAAATACTCCAGAGGAGCTATTGGCCCGGCACTGTCATTCTCAATACAGTCACACTAAAGAGTGTCAATGAATATTTTAGAGGCTTCTTCCTCCCAAAGCCCTCCTAGCATTCCTGAGCACCACTGGCATTGACCTGTTGGCCGCTTCCCCCTCCTCTTTTGAGCCATTCATAGATGAGCATAAACAATAGCAGACACCCCCTGGATTCAATGTTTATGTATATGTGAATGTGTGTGTGTGTGTGTGTGTGTGTGTTTGTGTGCATGTGTGTAGGTGTGTTTGTATACACCTGCTATGTTAAGGTCAGTAGAAAGTGCTGTGATTTAGTATCCACTCTACGGTAGAAGTCAATTAGCTATTCTCTAATGTGTTACATATGTTCATAACCCGCCTTGCTTCACTACTAGTCCTGTCACACAGCACTTGTATTGTGTCATTATTAAATTATATCACAGAGGCAAAGACATGATAAAACGCTCTCTGTGGCTCGTCTGTTTGCGCAGTCAGACCATGAATGCTAAATAAAGACATTGTGTATATGTGGCAGTGGTTTGGAGGACAGGAGGGCGTGTGTCTGTCTGTGTTTTTCTCAAAACTGGACAGTGTCCAAAGACAGAGAGAGCATTCCAACGATTGTTATGGAATGTGGATAAAAGCAAACAGAACAGTTGCATTCCATCACAAAGGACGATGGAAAGTTCACAAAGCGTTCACGCAAGAAACATTTAATCTTCTCTGTCGTCCGAGATGGGTCGCTCCGTGAGCAAATGTGGACCACTCTCAGGCCTAATGTTTAATTAAAAAGGATTGAATACAGGCCAGCTTCCAAGAATTAACGAGGGGGCAAGTCACACAAAACCAAGAACAAGCTGTCAATGAGCTTTACCCTCAGAAACCGAATCATGATTATTTGACATTTCCTGAAGCTTTTTTCTCCCCTCTGCCTGAATCCTTTGAACCATGTAATTGCAATATGTTTTTTCTCCACCCACACTCACCTTTGAATTCATCTAATAACTTAATCATTTTTGTTGAGGTTGAACAAATAAAAGAACAGTCTGTTAGCGCATCAAACTCAAAGTCCTTTTCCATGTAAAACAAGACACCACGCCTAACCCCAGTGCCCACATCAAACAGAGTGGGAGACTTTCGGTACATTCACCCCTGGGGGGGGGGGGGGGGGGGCGGTAACGGAAAGGGAGGAATATCATAGGAATAAAATGGAGCATCTGATCCACCGGGGGGGGTGTGGGGGGGGGGGGGGTCAAATGTGTCAGAGTACAGAGGAGTGGCAGGTGAGTTATATGCATGGCGCATCTGATACTCATTCGACTCCCCGCTCACAGACTTTACCTCCCAGTGATGCATGAGTCTAGGAGCTCTTAATTTCCAGCCTCGGCTCTGCCAAGGTTGCACTACTGTAATGTGTTTCTTAACAATATACTGCCTTGAGGGGAGGTGTGTGTGTGTGTGTGTGTGTGTGTGTGTGTGTGTTTGGGGGGGTGGGGGGAGTGGATATAGATCACATTACACCACGGCAATGATTTGTTGCTGTGTACTGTGTTACTGATACTGGATGTTGCAAAGAGGAAATGTGATTTCGGATGTGAGGCTGCCGCGCCTGAAAAACGCAGCGGCTGAAAAAGCCAGATGGCGAGAAGTTAAAAGGTCATAACAGAATTTCTCAACCTTGACTGAAAATTAGCTCCAAAATGGGGTCTGGAGTATTGGATCTAAATTGAAAGAGTCAATAATGTGCTGGAGAAAATCAGTTTTTTACATCTACAGGGGAAGCACTGAGATCAGCACATATGTAGAAGTACTTTGCAATTATTAACCATCTTTATATTTGGTAATGCTGAATATTATACAGTCCTTTATACAGTCCCTTATACAGTCACAGCAGGCTAACTCTACCAGGGACTATGATATTACACGTTTATTAAGTAGGCGTAATAACATGTACACCCTTTATAAACTATAAACTCTAATCCCAGTACCATCTGTAGCCCTGAGCCTAATTTGACCAACAATTGATGCACAGTACTGTTACTCTTCAATTGGCTGTATTTAACAATTCCCTAAAGTGAAGTCTTATGTTTGACAATCTTCTCACATTATACTATCTGGCCATGGGAAAGAATACTATTCAGGCATATGGAAATAATCAGCTAAATTATTTTGATTAAGATAAGTGAGGTACCTTGATAGTTAATGAAACTTTATTCAACACAGATATTCAGTGTCTACTGTTAAATGATGACAGGTATACGGGCCAAATGACATCAACGAAAAGGTTTTCAATGTTCTTCTGCGTCCAGAATTTCAGTTGTCCATCTTGGCTTCCCTTTGGAAAGAGGAGAGAGATCCTTATTCCAGGACATGCAATGCTTCTCATGTTATCTCTCTAATCTTCAATTACTCAACATCCAGGCCAATTTAGCTTCCAATCAGTTTTGTCCCACCAAGCAGACGGAGAGCAAAAGCAGAACCAGATGACTTTGCCCCCCCAACTCCAGGGCACGTGCAAAAGGCCCTGACCTTGAGAATCTGGGGACAGGGGGACGGGGTGGGGAATCTGGGGGAGGTGGAAGTGAGACAGGACACTGGGGAGCAGTCAATCTCGACACTCCGAAAACATCGAGAGTGTTGGTAGTGGTGTGTGTAGAGTGTGTGTGTGTGTTGGGTGGGGGGCGGACTGTCCCCAAAGATGATAACCACACGCGCTAGCAGGGGAAAAAACAGGACCAATCAAAAGTCAGTTATGGTCTGCTTTTAAGCCATGTTAACACTGTGTGTGTGTGTGTGTGCAGAGAGAGAGAGAGGTGTGTGTCTGAGTGTGTGTGTGTCCAAGCCTGAGCCTGAGCGCACACGAGTGGATTGTCTACAATAGATATGCAATCTTAATCCAATTCTCTTTATATGTGGATGGAAAAAACCTCAGAAGTCATCAAAAGAGTTGGGGGAGGATATTACAGTAATCTCATCTCCAGTTGGATTCCACAGGCAGAAATAATGACAGCCGTAATGACACATGCTTATATTGAAAATGGAGAGCCATAATGAAACTCAATGAAAAGGAAATGAAACACTCAATAATAAAAGTTATGGTGCCTCTCTGTATATATATATAATATATATATATATATATATCTTATAATAGAATGGTTTTATCTTTTGATCCAAGCACTGCAACGTTTGAAGTTTTTTTCTTCCACTGTCATACCACTGCTGATTATGAATATGAAGTTGAACCGACTACTGTGGTTCAACTTCAGCTTCTACAAGTGCTCCTAAATCCAGTGCGGTGTAGCAGTACCACCCTATCTTAGTGGTAATGACAGTCTTAATCAGGTGAGAGAAGGAATATTAAAAAACATCCTTCTTTCTCAACAAATCGAAAAATTATAGATAAAAACGTAGAATCATATTTTTTATGTAGCATATCAGCAAAAATGCAGTGTTATAAAGTCAATTAAATATTTGTTAAAAGTATTAAGATTGGATGTGGATGACCAATATTTTAGCCAAATGCCATGGAGATCTGAACTTGGCTGCAAAATGAGTGAATGTGATGTGATCTTAAGGCGCGATCCTCCTTTAAAGAGAGTCAAGTGCGCCACCTAGAGGAAGTAAATGGCAAACAGAGGTAAGGGGAACACACCCTATGTGGACTGACACTGGTGTTTTTACATCTCTGCTCCCCTCTTGCATCAGCCTTGCACTTCTTCAAAGATATGAAATTAGAAGCAGTGAATGATACTACAAAGCTCACTGGCTTTGCCTGCAACCACACATTTAATCCTTTGAGCAGAGCAGAGAAATGGTGCTACCTTTCATCACTGGCTCAATGCAAAGGTCTCCCCTAAGCCCTGAACCCTTAAAGGCCTAACTGTCATGAACCTGGCTGATCACATTCACAGATGCCTTGTGCTGTAGTGCTTTTCGTTTGGTTGCAGAGCAACTTCCAAACCATGCATTGATGCCTCCAGTCAGGATGCTCTCTGTAGCGCCTCTGTAAAAGCTTCAGGATCTTGGATTGCATACCAGATTTCCTTAGTCGTCTGAGGTGGGAGATACGCTGTTGGGCTCATGATTGGCTAATTCATACCAATAAAGTGGAGGACATAGACTGGATGTATGGAGCATTGCAAAATCTCTGATGTTACAATAGAATTAATTCAACTTATTCAACACAAAAAGCTCAAATGCAATTGTACATGCCAAATTACAACCTTATATTTAGGCTGGGGATTTTTTAGGCTATTTCTAAGTGGATGATTTACCTATGAAGGAGGGTATAACCATGTTTCACGTTCAAGACATGTATAGCCTTTTAGTTCTACCAGGTCAAGGTCAATTCTATGTCCCCTTTAAAGATCTTTGTCTAAGATTCAAGATTCAAGATTTATCTTTATATATCTCATTTTACTAGTATAATAAATAATAAATAAATAGTATGGAGAGAGAGATAGAGAGAGAGAACGAGAGTGTGTGTGTGTGTGTGTGTGTGAATGAAAAAGAATAGAGTAGAGTTACTTTATTGATCCCGAAGGAAATTAAGGAATGAATGAAAGAATGAAAAGTGTTGTAGTGCAAAGATTGACATGCACAGGCTTAGGCTGTCTTTGTTTCCGTGTTCATAAGTCTTGCAGCTTGGTGGAAAAAAATATTCTGGAGTCTGGTGGTCTGAGCCTTAAGACTTCAATATCGCTTGCCAGATGGTAGCAGCTGAAACAGCCCATGACTACGATGGCTGGGGTCTGTACTGATTCTTTTGGCCTTTCTGATGCATCGCCTGTTACATAAGTCCTGGATGGAGGGCAGATCACATTCACAGATGCCTTGTGCTGTAGTGCTTTTCATTTGGTTGCAGAGCAACTTCCAAACCATGCACTGATGCCTCCAGTCAGGATGCTCTCTGTAGCACCTCTGTATCACATACCAGACTTCCTAATTGTCTGAGGTGGAAGAGACGCTGTAGGGATTTTTTAACAATCTGGTCAGTGTGACCATCCCAGTGTGACCGTCTTCTGTGATGTTAACGCCAAAGAACTTGAAGTTGTTGACCGTTTCCACAGTAGCACCGCTCATGGTAATGGGGTCAAACTGGTTTACAATTAGCTATTTGGTCTTTGCCACATTGAAAGATAGGTTATTCTCCTGACACCACTGCCTTAAGTTGCTAACTTCTCTTCTGTAGGATGTTTCACCATTGTTGGTTATCAGACCAATTACAGTGGTATCAGCAAACTTAATTACTATATTAGAGCTGCACATAGTTGCACAGTTGTGACTAAACAGGGAGTAGAGGAGGGCTCAGGACACAACCCTGAGGAGCACCTGTGTTGATGGTCAAGGAGGATGAAATGATGGAGCCCATTCTCACCACCTGCCGTTGCCCTGACAGAAAGTCCAGGATCCCAGGATCCAGCTGCATAGACTGGTGTGTAGACCAAGACTCCTGTGCTTGCTGTCAAGTCTACTGGGGACAATAGTGTTAAATGCAGACCTATAGTCTGTAAACAGCATCCTCACATAAGTATCCTTCTTCTCCAGATGTGTCAGGAAGGAACGCAGCGCGGTGATGGCATCATCAGTTAATTAGTCATGTTTGTAGGCAAATTGATGAGGGTTCAGAGCAGGTGGAATCATGCTGCAAATGATGTTCTTCACGTGCCTCTCAAAACATTTACTCACGAAAGGGAGTGAGTGCCTTAAGTTGCTCCAGGGGAGACTGGAGCTGATGTAATTAATAGTTGACAAATGTAAGTCACTGGATAAATTTGTCTGCTAAACGCATAAATGTAAACGGAAATTAAGCTGCTTGGCACAACACACATGGACAGAGAGAGACTGAATATGTCAGTAAACACACCAGCCAACTCCTCTGAACATACTCTGATTACACAACCTGGTATTCCATCAGGCCCTGCTGCTTTGCGGATGCTGACTTGCCTGAAGGATTTAGCACATTCTGCACATCAGCCTCTGTGACCATTAGGCCTGGATGAACCGAGAGGTCAGTGATGGAGGTGGTTTTTCCTGGGGGCTCAGTGGTAACCTCAAAGCGGGTATAGAAGCAGTTTAGCTCATCTGGGAGTGAAGGATGAGACACATGGATGTCCATTTCTTTTCTTTAAGATTAAGGTTATAGACAGTGCACTGGGATTCACCATAACAAACAGAAAGTGACATTCTTAGCACGGCAACATGATTGTACTCTGTAAAGGGAGAAGTTGTGCTGAGCTGAGCTGAGCTGTGAATATGCTATCAGGGACACATTTCTGCTGATGCTGCCCAAAGGCTCTGTGGCAGCACTTGCATTCACAAATTACACAGACACATCTCTGGCACTGAAATGAAATAACTGCAGGGAGAACATCTTAAAACATATTTATTTTATTATCACTTACAAAATATCTTGTTTTTCCATGTTCCTGACAGCAGCTATGCACTATGAAGTATGTACAAACCACAAAATTATGATAAAAGAGAAAAAAAAACATGAAACACATGAAAATAAATGAGGGCCGATAAAAAGAAAGTCTCCTATAGCATAAGAAGACACAGCACATAACCACCCTGAGAAACAGAAGGTGTCTATGACATCTGACAATAACAAAGAACAGAAAAAGTGTCCTCTAAATGAGGTAATTGGTTATCTGGGATGGAACGGTTTCCATGTACGTTTCTGAAATTCCTTACAATAAGGCAAGATAAACAAACATTAATCTGCATCTTTTAAAGACTCCTTCTACACCTGGAATGCAGTTAATTCATTATGCAACTACAACTGAGGAGTGTGTATATAAAGGTTTACCTGATGGCATATATTTCTTTAAAGTGTGTAGCACTTTTATATTGTATTGTTTTAATGAGTAACAGGTCCTTTCTAAGGCACGAAAAGACAGATGCAGATTATCATTAAGTGTGACCACCACTCACGATGTGTGGTGGTGATGCATGACTTTGTTCCTTTTCAAAGACCAGCTGTCTAAGAAACAAAAACAGAAAAGTTTTCAGGGAGACACTACAGATCAGATTTGAATTATATTGGACTTTTAATACCATTTCCAAAATATTATAACGTTTGAGGTCTATACCTAGTCCTCAGAGAAATTAAGCCGGGAAGTATTAGCACAGTGAAATTCAGAGAGATTACAGCCTCAAAAGACAAAAGAGGCTGCTGAAATTAAACACGAATAGAAAGAAAAATGGAAATATAGACAGGAATGGGGGTCTTAGGTACCTTCTATTGTAACTCTTTACGCGAGCTCACTCGCAAACTGTTCTCTTCGTTGAACAGACTGAACATTTTGTGCTTGGGGACAGACACTATCTGACTACGGGAACATCTCAAATATCTCTCTTAATTAAACTACAAGTTTCATGCATCTGTACAAAAATGTCAAAACCTTGACTTTTGAGAATTAAGAAAACTGAAATAAATGGTTACTTTTTTTAAAGACAGTTGGGATTGCTTCATATAAAACAAGAGGACAAAGCCTCTCCTCTAACTGCAGAGGACAGTGCCCCCTAGTGGTGACCTCAAGAGACTCTACTACTTGTTTCTCTTTTGTGAAGGGGAGTAGTGACAGAGTTTGAATTAGACAGAGCCTAAACCAGGGTATACTGCCCATGCAAGCACTATGGCTTTGACCACCATGTCTTAAAATGAACAAAAACTAAAGCTCTTTGGCTGTGGCAGAACAGATATCATGCAATGCACAACCAAATGTTTTTCCTAGTTGGTTTTGGAATAAAACTTCCAACAAGCAGTTCTCATAGGATTAGAAGTAACAAACATTCCCTGACAGATTTGTGCCTTACCCCTGTGCTTTACCTTACACTTGCAAAAAAAAGCTTTGATAGCTTAAATCTGATTCCTTTCCATTAATTAAGGCAGTCCTTAGTTGCACTTTATGCAGCCCTTGGACCTTGGATCTTAACCACAGTGTTCCACAGTTTTCCACAGTCCTGTGCTTTCTCCACAAATGAAGCAGAAAAACAAGAGCTCAAAACTGGTTGAACATCAGCAGCTATGTGAAAACAATACCGTCAAAAACCTTATTTAAATACTCCTATTGCACTCTGATTTTTTTTTTGCAAAGATACACAGACTTTGAAACAAGATGGGTAACATTCTAAGGTGTGATTAACGTAACTGAGAAAGCTACCCCTTGCTAAACTTGAGTGTGAGACTCCTGCAAAGCATTACAATGCTGGGGGAAAAGCCCATCACCCTTTACCTTGCTACAGCTCTACCATAGCAGAGCATTTCAATTTAGAACAAACCTAATATAGGGGGCTAAAAAGCTATTAACAAAGCAGTATTCTTCTTCTTACATCTACTGCAAAAGCTATGCGCTTGCTTGAATATTTAAAAGAATATACCACTATGCAATACAGAATACTGACACTAAATAAGTCTACATCTGCAAACAGTCCATTCCATTCTAATAATATCCAAAAAATATATATAATAATAATAATAATAATAATAATAATAATAGACCACAAAATTACAAAAACAATACCAGGAGAGGAGTTCAGTTGTTGTGTATAAAGAATGCACTTAGTCTTTTGGTCTCCACACACAATCTGAGATGAATGGCTGAATGGGACCTTGTGCCCTGATTATGGGACAAGCATACCCGTCTCCACCATCAAAGCAGCTGGGCGCTGTCCTCTCGGGCACCCTTGCGGGCAATCATGGAGGGCTGGAAGTCAGGGTGGCGGCGGGCATGCTTGACCAGGTGATCGCTGCGCATGAAGCGCTTGTCGCACAGTGGGCACAGGAAGCGCTTCTCGCCTGTGTGGGTCCTAATGTGGCGTGCCAGCTCATCAGAGCGGGCAAACCTCTTCCCACAGTCGGGCCACGAGCAGGGGAATGGCCTCTCACCTAGACAACACACACACACATACACACACACACACATTCACTGAATTATATAATGTCTGATCCAAGATGCACCACACCTAAACTAAAAGCAGGTCTGCTGCACCACAATTATACGGCCACCCTCCCATCTTATAGCAATGTTCATATGATTTATGATCCATTCATGACGGCAGCAAGGTTGTCAGTGAGGATACAGTTGCAACTCTACTGATACACTCATCATCATTGGCCACTCTCTTATGTGTGCTTGGTAGACATGTGAAGTTCTCTCTCCCAATGAGTAATATAAAACGCAAGGAGTATTTTAATGAAAATGTTAATCTAAGTCGTCATACTCTGGTTTAAACTTGGTCTAGTGTGCAGGATGAGGACACAGACAAAGACCATCCAGCTGGTCCTCAACTGCCTGTCTCAAAACCATCACTGCTCTCAGCCATCTTAGATTCAGGAGCCATGTTGCAGTCAAGCACCCATAAATAACACATGGGAGAAGGACTCAAAGGCCACTTGGCCATTCAAGGCTCTACTTCAGAAGTTCTCTGTGTAGTGACACAAAACCCACCTCTTACTGTTTTAGACATAGAGAAGGAATAAGTTCGACACATTGTGATTACATGTGAGGGTACGTACGGCTGCCCTATGGTTTGGACTAGCAGTTGTATAACAGCACTGAACACGACGAGAGAGATACGTACGGCTTTTGCAGAGTTTGGCCTACTGGCTGTATTCGTGTTTCCACCATAGACAGTAAAAGAAGGCTTCCACCTGCACCTCCAATCTATGAGCTCTACTGTTGTTTGCCCTTGAAAACTTCCACCCACTTGTTAGGGTGAGGGTGGACGCAAACAAATAAAACGTGTTTTGGAGCTTAAGTGAAAAGCTGACCGTGACAACATACTAAGACTAATATGAATTCCATAATAAAGGGAGACAAAGAGACTGGTACCCTAGTTACAGTGAGGACTTTATTTGCATGCTTGCATAAGGATATAGGATATAGGCTATCGCCCACGCCTGGCGTAACGTTAACGTTAGTGTCTGCTCACAACGTGGACAGGGAGGGCCATACCGACAGATTCGAGTCTATTGTGTCAGACAGTATTCTTCCATGAACAGTTCAATTAAAGAATTTAGCTATAAGCTATCGTATTATCGTAGGCTAGCCCTGCGAACATGAAGTAAAAAATGCCCCTATTTGAGCAAAGATTTTGTAATCAAGAAAGCAATCTTCGTAATAATAAATGAAACTTACCTGTGTGTGTCCTCATGTGTGCTTTTAAGTGCGACGATTTTCCGTATGCTCGGTCACATCCACTGAATGTGCAGTGATGTCGCTTTAAATTCGGCGATCCGTTTAATTGTGCTCTCTGAACATTGGGCGTCGGTGTGGCGGAGGGGGTCATGTTGGGGGTCGCAGTAGTAGAATCAGACAGCGTGGTATAACCGCTTTCCCCACACGAGAAGTTATCGGATGAGTTGCTGCTCTCCGAGTTGACGGACATGGGTCGAAACTTTCCATGAAGACCTGTTAGAATTCCAGCCGCAGTGATAGCCCCGTCTTTAAGTGTGTCGCGGACTTCTCTGTCCTCTCTCGACCCCTCCGATTCCCCAAGGGAGAGGTCCAGAGGCCCCAGTGTGTTAGAGGGAACCGGGGTAGGGTGATGTAAAACTGGTCCGCTTGATATGGACACCAGGCACTCGGCAGCAAAGTAATCAGAATACGCAAACACTGCCATGGCTTTCCACGAGAAAAGGTAGTCAATGTGTCGGAAAGTAGGCTGCCACGAAAAGATCGTCGTATCGCGTAAATCGACGGTAAAATGTAAGACTGAAGTTTAATAAAACATGGCACGTACCATCCCTTTGTATCCGTCTTTAGGAAGCGTCTCCCTCATGGTACTACCTACAATAACGTGCGTTGGTGAGGCCGGTCATTGTGTCTGAAAAACCGGTTTAATTGACGAGCGCTCTCGTTTTAGGGAAACACGCAGGGTGACGCCTTCTGACGTCTACTGTGGGAAGAAAATGTTTCTGAACCCCGGCCTTTTTTTCTCCCCCCGAGAGACATAAAGCGGATGAGCGGTGCCCCAAAACCCACGCCCACTCGCCCATCTCCCAAACAAGCCCTGACGACACAGACATGGCCACATCTATAGTTTCATTTGGATTCCAGTGAATTTGTCGAATAGGCGTGTATTTATGTATTGTAACTAGCCAACACAAAGAACACCATTTTGATAAGCACCTCGTGTAGAATGTCGGTCACACGGTCAAAATGAATGTCAGCCTTTAAATGCCGAGCGTAGAGTTTAGTGACCAAAGACTCATGAACGCGGGTCGTGGCGCATGGACGCCTGTCAGTTACAGCCTCCACGAGGCCTTGTTTCTTGTTTTTGCATAAAACGGTGATTTCTCTTTAGCCTTTCAGGATAAACAATGACATTTGGCATTACGAAAAAATGTAAAACAATTTTTAAACTTATTTGCCCTTTCTTGCATATTCATCCGTGCCAAAAATACTGTAATAAGAAGCTTATATGCCAGTACAAAGAGCCCCCTCTAGAAATGCTTCCGGAGATGACCTGACAGCAGGCCTCAGAAGGCCTCACTACAAAACAGCATCTAGTCTGGGTTATTGTGTGAAACAGTAGTCTCTCCTTAGAACAGGACAGAACAGAACAGGGAACATATTTCCGCAACAGCTGGTGAACTATGTGCGCCATGCTGTTTAGATCACTGAACATCACTGTGCCACGGCCACCACCAGCCACACTGCGAGAACAATACTGAGAAGGAAGTGGTGCCTGCTGCAGTGACTGAAGCCTAATCCACGTGCCAGGCGATTAGGGGCGTTTGTGGAGGAGCCCTGTGTATCTGCTCGTGTAGATGTGTTGTCTGCCAGAGCTGCAGTGGGAGGCGGTGTAGGAGGCGGTGAGGGGGCTTAAATCCCATCTGGCAGCACTGTGCTCGCTCCCTTCCCTCTCTACTTCTGGCATTACGCGTGCACACACACACACACACACACACACACACACACACACACACACAAACACACACACAAAGAGGGAGAGAGAAGGGGTGGACAGACATAGGGCTCGCACTGGAGTAATTAAAAGGGACAGATAATTGGAATCTTTTTGTCACAGATAACAGCTAAGCCCATCTGTTCACCCATGCCCCCCCCCCCACCAACACACACACTAACCTCCCTCGTCATCCTCTATTCTTCCCTCCCTCAAACTCCGAACACCACCAGGACCACCACCATCCCTCCTACACACACGTCACACCAGTTTTGCCTCTCTCAGGACCCACACTCTAACGACACACACATGCACATACACAAGCGTCTGTGTTGCAATCTCCCACACCTTGGGACTGTGCTTGTCCATAATGCTCTGTGTATTCAAACCCATGAGAGACATGGAAAAAAAGGCCCTAATGCACTGAGGTATTAACCCTGATTTACAGTGGGTGTGCACCAGACAGTATGCAAACCAGGCCAGGGAGAAGAATAGACCTGCATGGCTCAGAGGGCACATTACTGAACAAAAGCCACATGAAACCTTGTAAAGACCATTTGCTGCTTAATGCCAGTGGGTGTTTCATAGACTCCAGTTACAATTACTTGCTATTGTCTTCTATGAATCATTTTCAGCTGCCTGACTCCATTATGGTTAGGCCAGGCCTTTCTGCTGGACAAATAGCTGAGGAGGCTTCGTAATCAATCCATGATTTTATTTTCCTAAGATCTGCTGTTCAATTAATTTTGGAAAAAGGGGAAAAAAGACATACAGTTTCTTTTTAATGACTAAAAATGACAACTTAAAAATAACAACGCTTAAGTAGAATACAACAAAACACTTCAATTCCCAGCTCCCTTGGTTCCCATCCCCCGAAAGCAGAAAAAAAACTCTGTAAGATCTGCAAACAACTTGAAGTACAGTACATACATTTGAATAATATAAAAAAGACATTTCTCTATAACTTATCCTTTTTTTTCTTTGACAGAGATAAAAGAATGTGCGTGTGCATATGTGTGTGTGGCACACATACACACACTCCTTTCCCTCCCATACACCAGCATGCTGTTTCATCAAGCCCCTTTAGACTCAGAGATCAGCTGTGTATTGCTTGCATCATCTGACGAATCCCTGTCCTCTGCTTGAGCAGATGTACTAGGTGTACAGTGCATATACTGTATAGAGAACACACCTATCTGAGTAAATGTCTTCACTGGATCCTGGTTTGAACCGTGTTAAAATTCCCTATCCATGCCACGACCCTGGGGCAGTGCGGTAGCAGTGGACTTCCTCCTGGAGACCTGTGAGTCTTTGGTTCTGATGGATTTGATATCAACCCACTCAAACGTGTTCTAATTGGAAATAAGTGTGTTGACAGACGGGTGTCAAACTTGGGTTTTTGCCTTTGGTTGGTTACTTGGTTATTTACATTGAGTACTTTCAAATCACAACCCTAAAGAGTTCAATGAAAAGCAACCTCAATCCATCTCACTTCCTTGGGATGCGATCTGCCTTGCAGGGTACTTGCCTTGGCTAGTTGAACTATTTGGAATTGACTGCGCTGTGTGAAGTCATGAATGAGGGCAAAAAAATTAAGGGGCGACCAGACTAGATGAGGTGGACACTGAAAAATCGGCATCATTCTTGTAAGTTTCATGTGTAAAACTTTCATGGCAGCCATGTTTCTATCAATCATCCAATTGGTTCCCTTCATTAGAGCCACAGAGGACTTGGTAGGCTGCAGTCTCATGGGTCCACATGCAAGGCAGAGAAGGCGCCACTGCAACCAATGCGATAAAACAAGAACAAAACAAACAAATAAATAAAAAAAGGTGGAATCTGGAGTATAAAACCAGGGATACCAATGTAGGGACACCACAGAGAAAACTTGTTTTTTTTTTTTTGTACAGTACGGAGGAGGTTGGCCCTTTTTCATTCCATTTAGAGAGTTTGATCCTCGTCTTCAGCAGCAAGTTCACTTTAATACTTCATCCAGTTCAATCAGCTTAGACGAAAGAAGGCTGACGAAGTTCTTTACCACTATGGGCACAGCCAGCATGGGCCCAGTGATCCACAATGACTTTTTAGTGTCTCTTTTTTCTGTAGACCGAGTCAGAGTCAGCTTTACTAAGTATTGTATTAAAAATGGTCTTGAATGTAATCCATACACGTACACGTGTTCTTGTAAAAGAGATGAGTTGTAACAGAACTCCCTTTTTAGGAGGGGTGTGAGCAAACACAGGTGATAACCAGTCATGACTTCAGTGTGATTTCTGATGAGATACTCAGGTTAAAAAAAAAAAAAAAATGTTGTCCCATTATCAAGGGGACAACTTACATATGTAATTATACATTTGTAGATATATTCTGTAGTGTGATACACCTCTGAAGAATGGGGTTCAGAAGTGAACAGGATTAAATTTGAAACTCAATAAAGGTGCAAACTGAAAGAGCTTCATAGGCATGTGATAAACATCTGTTTAACATATAGCTATGCTTTACCAGCATCAATATAACGCTTCATAGACTTTAAATCAAACTATACATGAACTAATCAAAGATTTAGCACTCAATGTTGTCCTAAAATATCTCTACGACCAACTGTGAAGACAAACCTGCTGTCATACTTTCAACAAGGAACAGGAAAAACTGGACAACATTTTTCAGAGACAGCTGCTGTCTCCAAAGAGCTGGCAGCAAAATTGTTTGCTGGGACAAGCCACCATCGTCCCCCAAATCCACCATTTTCAAACAAAAGTAGACCTGATCATTTGGATTCTTGCTGAACATTGACATTTGACATGACATTTGAGCAGAAAACTACAAACATACACAATAGGGGTGTAACAGTGTGGCATATTTACGGTATGATTATGGTCAGCCAAATTATACTGGTGGTGGTGATGTTTTCTTTTTAAAGCAAGTAATCAGACGTAAAACCAACAAACACACAAAGCCTAGTGAATGATTACGTTGTGAACGTATCAAATTTTGGTCAAGACTTGTTTCAAGTTACATTAGAGTCATGCCAAATTCAACACACTTTATTAGTGATTTACGTCACTTACGACTGGTGACCATAATGAAAACCAATGTAAGTCTGAGTAACTGGACTAAAGTCTGTTACTCCTAAAGCTTATTTTTCAAAACAATTTTCAAAGACATTCAATTGGTGAATAAACTGAGTAAACTAACAATAAAACCCCAACACTGCAACATCTCTGTTTTTTTGGGCAAGCATAAACCATCTGCTGGGATGACAACCTCTTTGTGTTTGGTGAGGTTGGGTGGAAACTACATTTCACATAGTTTAAATTCTAAAAAAATCGAAAAGCGATGGTGGACTGGTGTGTGTGTGCGTGTGTGTGTGTGGCGGGCCTTTAATATTCTCAATAGGTACCTGTTGCATTAAAGAAACGTAAATGTTTTAGTCTCCAGCAGCTCAGTAATGAGCCAAAACAGGTCAGGAGAGACCCAACCCCCTGCCCCCCCTCCCTCCGAGCCGAGATCACTGACAGGACTCAGATAGAGGCCAAGCAGCCACGGACAATAGAGACAGCCAGTGTGCTTGAGTTACCCCGGGCGGGAGTAGCTAGTGGTCAATATCGCATGTCATCAGAAACACACACACACACACACACACACACACACAAATTGGCCCAGCTGCGAAGTGAGAGAGAGAGAGAGAGGACGGAGAAACAGCAGGGGGGATAACTTTCCACACCTGAGGCCGGCCGGTGTGTCTCCTACATCAGAGAGAAGGTGTGACCCAGGCAGGGTTCTGGAGGCGACGAGAGGAAAGAGCCAGAAGACAAGAGGGTAGATGACAAGACACACATGGGCCTGTGAAGAGGTGTTAGAGGGGGCCTGAGGTGGCGTTTGTGTGTGCTTGTGCATATGTGTTGTGTGTGTGTATGTAGACCCAATCAAGCTGGTAAGAGTGAGAAGTGAAAGGGGTGTCCACTGCCCACCATGATGTTTAAGGGAACATTAAAGAAAGGATAATTGGTAAACAAAACAAAACAAACAAACAAAATAAGAGGGCTTTTTGCGAGTGACTCAAGACCAAACTAATAATTAATTATAATAATAATAATTAAAATTATAAAAAAAAAAAAAAAAAAAGACTACAACAGTGAGCGCTAAAAAGATAATTCACTAGTTCAGTTCTGAGTAGGTGGGCACTTGGTACCATCCCCCCCTTTAGAGACTCAGAGGACCGTGGACAGACAGAGACCGCCCACTCGCTCCCTCCCAGACGGGAAGCTGGTGTGTGTGTGTGTGTGAAGGGGGTGGATTTAAACTGGCCTGGACCCAGGAGGAGGTGAGGCGGAAGAGAAAGAGGAGGGTGGGTGTATAGGGAGGTGTGTGTGTGTGTGTGTGTGTATGTGTGGGCGGGTGGTGGGGTGGACTCAGCCATGCTGAGCTGCTAGCTCCTGGCCGATGAAGCGACGCAGACGCTCCAGGTACTGGCTGTAGAGTTCGATGTCGTTGTGTCCAGCGCCCTCCACCCAAAGCGGCTCCACGGCCTTGGGGCAGCGTTCAAACAGGGCCAAGCCGTGAGAGAAGTCAATCACCTCGTCCTCCGTGCCGTGAATGATCAATACTGGCGACGTGATCTTGGACACCTTCTCAATGCTACACGCAGGCGTAGACAAGACAGAGAGGAACAAAGAGAAAGATAAAAGATCAGCAGAGGATTTACAGCCATGGCTGAAGTGCCATTTATGTCTTCAATATTTTTTTTCATTTCAATTTCATTTCCTTTAACAGCTCAATTGTCACTATTAATGAGCGTTTTGCAGCTACTTCTGCTTGACTCGACAATCTCCTAAACAAGCATTTGACAAAATGAAACCCTATTAGTGAGAACATTTAAATTACTACTAAAATTCAATGACTATGCTCTTCATCTTGCTACTCTGATGGATGCTGCACAACGCTGCTCGGTATTCTGTATTATAAGGAGCTTGTTGAAAACCCAAGGAAAAACAAAAACTGAATTGAGACAGATTGCGAGTGTTTTTGCATCTCAGCACTGACTTCATGATCTTTGCAAGCCCTTTTTTTCTAATGGCTGATGCAGTTGTGCTCTACAGATTCACTCTGTGTCCTTAATGACCAGCTCACAACAACCAAACTTCCTCAACCCTTGAATGCAACATATGGACAAAGCAACAAGTGCTTCCTTCATATTAGTCACACACATACACACACACACACACACACACACACACACACACACACACACACACACACACACACACAGAACACTCCATGAGATTTTTTTCTCCCCTCTCCAGACCACCAGTCAGCAAATGCTAGTTGCAGCTGCCTTTGCAGGGGTGGTGTGTGTGTGTGTGTGTGTGTGTGTGTGTGGTGTGTGTGTGTGTGCGTGTCCGTGCATAGACAGCAAGGCTGCTGTGGGTTATAGTGCGGTGTGCCTGACAGCTGGGCAAGAACACTGGGTGACCCAGCGGAGAACAGAGAGGGCATTCAGCACAGCTGCAGCTCCAGCACCAGCGTGCACCCCTGCGACCAGCCTGGCACCGTGTAGCCCTGACCCAACTCCAACTGCCTGGGCACCAGCAGGGGTGAAGGACGGAGGGAGTGAGTGAGTGCGACCATAACGTGGCGGCATCACAAACACACACTGATGTAAATGACTCTTCAGGTCCTTCAGTCAGCCAATGCACTCAATCACGACAAGAACATCCATGACTAAAATCCATAACACATCACATTTCCAGTTACAGACTGAAGGCTGATGATAATCAGATCTATCAACAACCTTATCTAACAATGTAACCTACTCTGGAGTGGCTTCTACCAATACGATAAAACACAGCGGGCGTGGCGGAGCAGTAGTTGCTAATCGGGCGACCCAGGTTCAATTCCCGAATCCCACGTTGCTACTAATTGCGAATCCCACGTTGCAAGTCTGTATCGCTTTGGATAAAAGCAGCTGCTAAATACCAGTCACTTTACTTACGATATATTGGTCTGAGGACCTGATAGATTTTCAGATATCCAACTGAGAAGCGGTGAGACTTACTTTGGAAAAGCATCAAAGCAGTAGGTCTTCTTTGTGTCGGGGAAGGCCACCCGCATGCCCGAGGTTAAAGGGGAGTGCAAGACGACTGCCGCACACTCGTACCGCGACGCCAGGTCTACGGTGGGCACGGTGCCAATGCTCTGCCCATAGAGGATGATGTTCTCAGGACTGATGCCATACCTGCAGGCAGGGTAAAACACAAGTATCGTAAACAGCCAGATCATTAAACTATGACACTGCTTTATTATATCCCTTGGTGACTGTGATATGTCTGGACCTGACCAAGCAAACATCAGGCAGCTTCTGTTGATAGGGAAGTTACTTTTACAGTAACGCGATGGGAGAATATATATTTATGCCCCCTTGGTGTAAAATAGTCAAAGCTATGTAGTGCTGGTGAGTCTACCTGATGAGTCAACATTATTACATACATCATGTCAAGACTGAGTGTACCAGACATATATTCACAATGTCAGAGAATGACACTATTGGTCAGTGTACTGCCAGAATACGTTTGAGGTCATTTTGAGATAAAAGAGCTACACTGAGTAGCTTGTTGAGACAGTTAAAGCTCTAGTAAACACAACTGACCCTTGCCAGGAATGTCAACAGACCAGTCTCAACACACCAGGAAGCTCCTGACGCATAGGAAAAGCTTGAAACTTGAAGCTGAAGCCAAAATTCAGTGTGATAAGATTCATATTTCCTGTTCATCTACAGACACTTAATCAGGGGCAGGCAGCTAGTCCACATTGCAGTTTCCCACATCAGAGGATCATTAAGCCTGACATGAGTTGGCAGATTCAGGTTGATCATCAACTCACAGAACAGTCCTGGCTAAAAACCTGCATACCAGGTAAACAGATCACATAATAAAGGCATCTACTTTTACTGGCCAATCCAGTAGCGTGCACTTCCTGAAACAGAAAAAATGTGCTATGAATATGATAAATTAAAAAGGTATAAAGCAGTCATTGCTTTCAACACACAAACGTAAATCTAATGTAATTTAGTTCAGATATAACTATGGGTGTTATCCACCTAATTTAGGGATCACATTGTAAACTAATAAAAAAAGATGAACTTTCAAAAGTCCTCTCATGGAAAGTAAAATGGACTGCAGGGACACCTCAACATTAAACTGGGACAGAATCCATTCTACCTGGTCATGGGTTTTCCAAAAAGGCTATGACCTAGTCTCTGACACAAAGGATGATTCAATTTCCCCAAACTGTCTCTAGATCACAGGGATACGGCAGAGGAACTTGTTCTAGGAATGTCCGTAGTCTGTTCTAAGTTAGCCATATCATAATTACCAGGTCTGAGCCAAACGCTTCTGCAAGGATGAGAGATGTTATCTGAGGCCTACCGCGTGCGTAGCGCCTGCCAGGCGGCATCGATGTCCGCGTAGAGGTTCTTCTCGGACGGCTTGCCTGTGCTGACGCCGTAGCCCGAGTAGTCGTAGGAGAAGATGTTGCAGTTGATCCGCGTGCCGAGGCCAATGTAGAAGCTGCTCATCTGTCCCAGATCCACGGCATTGCCATGGGAGAACAGGATGGTAAACCTGTCGGGGAAAAACACGAAAAAAAAGGGGGAACGTGAGAGGGAACAAGAATGACGCATCGCCTGTGGCACGTCTTCTTTATCCTGTCAGTCTGGCCTGCACCATATCATCACCAGCCTCCAAGTCACAGGTCTGTCTACCCTGAAGAATGTTGCTAATTACATGTGACTAATTAAACTGTTCCCTTAGGGTTTTTTTTTTTTGCTACACATGACCACCGCCATGTGACGTGTGCCACTGACAAAAATAAAAGCACTTTATTACCAGCACACATGCAGTATGAAAGCAAATATCTAATATTGCTAGAAACAGGTAGGCTAGTCTTAACGCACAAGGCTCAGAAGGTCACATGGCCTTCACTGCGAGTATGCACTCGCGGCAGAGAAATACAAAAAGCTGGCCCTGTGACTGGCAACAACCTAACCACTTGGTTTTAGTTTTATGCAAGCGGATCTGGCTGCTCAGTCCATATGAGACTGAGTCACTGATGGTGGTAGACGCTGTAAACGATCCATGATCTGTGACTGTTTCCTTCCAACCCCTTACAGTCTCTCAGCACTACTCAAACAGTGGCCAAAACTGAAAAACCATAGGAAAGTTTCAGTTTCCTGACATTACAGAACACCACAGCAGTGGTATGATGTGAATGATTTTCACCTCCATATAAAGACATATTTCCACCCACATCTAATAGAGAAAAAAAAAGTTAAATTCTTAACCATTAAATCGCTAGCTACATAATTTATAGCTTTCATTCAAATGACCTTTTCTCAGGCCTCCTAAATAAAAGCCACTGATTGCTATCTAAACCCTGGCTTTTCATCTGCCTTTGCTGTATCAAATGGAAAAAAAACAAGTCCAACGGCATGCATAGCATATAGTTACATTTTGTACAGATACAAATAAGCAACACCAACAGCTGCGTCAAATGTGTCGCCCGGGAGACAACAATGGGCCGTCAGATGAGCAAGAGTAAAGGTTAGAGACAGCTGACACAGGCAAGAAGGAAACCAGGAAATGGGACAGATGCAAGGGAGTGTGTGTGTGTGTGTGTGTGTGTGTGTGTATGTGTGTTTTGGGGGGGGGGGGGGCAGAACTGATGCAATGCAAATGTGTGCTGAGAGAGGAAAGGAGACGGCAAGCTTATCACAGGAAGTTTTGACACATGGAGACAGGAGGCAAGACAAAAGGACCAAAAAAAAACACTGGGAGAGCAACTAAAGCAGGAAACAGTTCCACCACAGAGGCAACACCTGTAGTGTTTATTAAAGCACAGAGAGAGACTAAAGTGAGAGAGATGCATCTTCAGTCACCCATTTTTGGGCTAAAGTATGCCACAGGGTGGATCTGACACATATCTGGCCATCTCCTCTAATCCACACCTCCACCTCTCCCTCATATTTACTCTCATGCTCTCTCTCTCTCTCTGTATTTGCCATCCTAATGGTCTTCTTCTTCTATCCACCTGTGATGGGTTATCCACCATCCCACCATCCCACCCTCCAGCTTCCGGCCTGTCTGCCTATCTATTTCCATCTCCACCTCTGTCTCTTTCCTGTCCCAATCTCATTACGTCCCACTGTAGTGTCTCTCGCCGTCTCCATCTCCCACTCCCCAACCAGCCATCCTTTCTCTCCCTCACCTGGCGGAAGGTGCGCAGCGGATGTACATGCAGCCCACTCTGTTTCCTCGACTAGAGCGCGTGAAGAACACTTCTGTTGCATCCAGCTCTCTCTGGGAATACTGGAACTCCGCTCGCTCCGTGAGGTGCAGCTTCCATCGGCCCTCTCCGGCCGCAGTGCCACCACCACTCCCTCCACCGCCTCCGCTGGTGCTTCCGCCACCCCCTCCTCCCCGGGACCGCAGGCCCGTTGCCGCAGGCGCACCCGTGGGCACGGACCCTGCCTCTAGGTCGGGCAGGAGGGCATAGGTGGGCTCCGGGGGCAGGAAGGCAAGCTTGGCAGCAATGCGGCTGGGACAAGGGGGACAACAGAAGAGGCAGCACAGCTCGCTGACAGATAGGCCATTCATTGTCCACTGTAGGAGGGCAGAGAAGAAGACTAGTGTTAACCGTACACTCCGGCAAAACAAAGGAAACTCAGTGCCATAGTCACTGTTAAAGCGTGGGTGTACTAAGTGTAGGATACTTCAAATGCATTTGACAGTGCGATAACTATTGATATTATATTTGGCTTATAGGGGGCATTTGGCTTATAATTAGCATCAGTATTATCTACCTAATACTGCATGATGACAAACCATGATAACCATGCATTCAAGTATATGTACTTACAAGATAATTACCTTCAAGCGTGAGGTATTCCTTTAATAAATAGAAATCAGCGTGCACTGGTTTTGAAGGTAAAAAAGTTCCAGACGGTTGCATATAAAAGACACTGAGCAAACAAAAAATGTACCACGGTCCAGCTGGATTTCTGGATAACACAAAAGCTTTGCTATCCAACAGCCTCGGGGCATCAATATTCTACAAAACAGGTTCCTACGTAACTAATGAAGCTTCCTCAAAAGATGCTTCCAGTCCGTAAACCATGGAATGAAAAGCGAAAAACAGGATGACATACGCTACGTCAGCCCGCTGACAACTACTGTAATCAGTTTATAAACTATTAAAAGGTGGCAGCGACCCTTATTCACACAGAAATTATGCTCGCCGTATAAGTCTGTCAGAAACAATACGGAGCAAAAGAGGAGCAAAACAATTTTAAGAAGAAACTCTGATGTTATGAATTACAAAAAGCGGAAAACTACAAAGCCGACAGCATGGTAAAGGACTTAAATCCACATCACAACAACGCTAAAGGGTAGTTATGGGCCAGTGACAACGAGATAGTAACCTTAGTAGTATTAGCCAGTTTGCTGCTGTAAAAATGTTGACCTTCTTCACGTAGGTAGCTAGCTATCAACTTAAGCGCTGGTTAGTGTGTAGACAAGGTGTCAAAAGACCTGGTTGTGACATTACAGATGCTTACATTGGCGCCGTTAAATCATTCGCGAAGAATTAATCCCTACACTCGGCCCCTCCGTCACATCAAGCCAAAGCCGAATTTCTTAGCTACTCGTCTTGCTAAGTAGCTAGCTAGCTTGCAGAAATCTATGCCAGCTAGCTAGCTAGCATTTAGCCAGCAACAGACCTGAAAACACCAACTCCTCCGATATGAAATCAATTCTTGGCCAGCGAGGTTAACATGTCTTGTCTGAAGATTAATGATAGAAACTCTCAGATATTTGCTTCTCGAGTTACATCTGCTGCCGACGATCCTGAAGATCAGTATCCTCTTGTCATTTATTAATCTGTTGGTCGGCTAATTGTGCAGTTTTTTTTTTAACTCCTACTCTACCGCATCCGGAAATGACGATACATGACATTAGAGGAGGAGCTTCCAAAGAAGAATTTACATTTGTTGTTGTCTTGTCAAACCCTACCCATCCTATGCTGTACGACTTTTTATTTTTAGATTTTTGGTCAAAAAGTTAATTTACTGTTTACTTCAGTCACAATTTATGAGTAATTATGCCAACTCTTCAGCTGAGAGGAAAATATCAGCGGTTGCTGCAAATAGGTGGTGAAAGGGAAGGATGACTTTCAGAGATTTCTTGATGATGCAGTTTCGGATAAGAATGGGACACGTATGTGTCTCTAAGGTTACTTGCTCTTTTGTTGCACTTCGATCCATCCCCATGTGGGTATGCTTTCTGGTATGCAGAGCGATTCTATGTTCCTTTCAAACACTTTCATTTTACAGGAGTGGTGGATAGTGAGTGAAGTATAGTTTTGGTGATCAACAGTAGCGGCGTCCTTTAGGCCTACACGTGGTGCAATGGGTGTATGTGTTGCTTACATTTACTTAGGCAAATTTGCTTAGTTTTACTAATCCATAACACACAGTTCAGTAGAAGAATGTAAACCCTCGTTTTGAACATTGAACCTCATAAATATAAATATGCAAAAATACGGCAGTAAATCTGTTTTTCCTCATAAATCGGCCTAATAGAGGCGTACTCACCTACAGTCTTGTAGTAAGATACCACATAGGCGTCTAAACAATAACTGCAACGTGTTATGACCGAAGTTTCGAGGAAAAAGTTGATTTTCCGCAATGGGCCAATAAGACTGTCTACGCCCTGGACTGATCAACCAACTGTTACTGCACCCGCAGTTTCCCCATCGTGACAGCAGCAGGTTTCATTTTGTGGTCATGATGACAGTGTTCGGGCACTTGGCTATCACACGAGCAGTAAGAGTCGGTAATGGTTGGTCAGCTGACAAAGCAATAAAAAGACTAGAGGATAATCATTGATAAAGATTTGTACAAGCAACTCCCTTTCCTCCAAAATGGGTTTCATGAACCACTTCTACAAGACTAGTAAACAGATCACTATATGAAATGTTAGGGTTGATGTAGGTTATTTTTATGCCCCCTTTTACCCAGCATTCCCTATGAGCCTCTAACCTCTTATTTAAGTATTGCAAATACAAACAAAACACAGAAGGCAACTGTATAAATTTAAAATAAACTTTGTGATTTTATTGTTTTATGCTTATTCTTGCACATCATACAATCCTAAGTTTGAAAAAGAAAAAAAAAAAAGATAACTGGAGGTGTTTGGGGGCTGGTGTGTCAAAGGAACTGTGTCTTTTCATATTCTCTTCTGGACATGTCTTTTCATTGACTATCACAATCAGTCATAAATTATTTTAATGTACAGAGGCGAGAAAACAAGACTGAAATGCGTCTTGGTTTAGGTATTGTCTGATGTTGTGCAGCCAAAAGTAGCTTATGATGGCATCCGTAGCACTACAGCTCTGGTGTTAATCTAATGTTGTACAGAGGTATGAGCGTTAAAATGGATGGCTGAATGTCCATATCTAACACAGATTTTTTTTTTTTAAAGACTGTCTGGCAGAGTGGGTGGCTATCAGACAAGACGGACAAACCATGTCATTAGGCTGACACCAGAAGAACAGAAGGCCGCACAAAAAGCTAAAAATAGTGGCTGTTTGCCCACTCACCCACCCACCACAGGGGCTTGATGTGGTCAATTCCACAGTTAAAGATAGCGCGGATAGCCCAAACTCCGACAGCCCCAGAGGCTACATTCACATTACTCCTGTACTGCCCTCTCTAAAGGAGGGGCGTGCCAAAGTGGGGTGAATTACATGACATCAAAGACACGTTAGTCCTTGTTTGAACAATACCACCCAAAACCCAGAACACACAGGCTGACACTATTTAGCCAAGCATTTCAGAATACAGTCACTTAGCCACAACACAGAAAGCACATCATTTAATTATTTTTTTGGACTAAAATTGGGATTCACGGATCAGGATTCTTGGAACTAAGTAAGTGAATGAGTAACAGCACTCAAAGTTATTCACACTCTCCTAAACCTGCTAACTAGAGGAGAGTCTAAATTGATATGGAGGTTGGGAGAGAGTCTGATGCCTCAATGTGCTGTCTTTGCCTAGGGCAGGGAAGGGCAACCCCACTGCCTTCATGCCAAGTCACTGAGCCATTTCACCCTGCCACGCAGGTCTTTCTTTAGCCGGCAAACGCGACCAACGATAACACGCCAATCAAAGATCAGTCTAAATTAAGTCTTTGCTCTTTTCTTGTTTCCATAAAAGGTCATTTGGTTCAGACCATGTCAGATGGACCTCAAACCATCCAACGAAATGACACAGTTATGATTCACTCTTCCATTGTCCGTTCTGCATTCATGATCTGAGAAAATTGGCTGCACTGACCGAGGTAAATGGCCTGCCACACACAACTGCTGGACACGTATTGTGAAATAAAGACTGAAGTCACATCCAGTGCTTCCTTCTCAATACATCTCAGACAATTTTTTTTCCCCAAAATATGTTCTCTGACTAATAGTACAATGATCAACCAACTCTGGCAAACCCTCTGGAGTACAATGAATGCTGCTAATCTTAGATGGGTCTTGATGGATGAGTCATTGAAAATGTGCACATCAGAAGCCACAGGGAGACAAACCTCGCAAGACAATGTTAAAGACAAACACCCACCCATTTTCAACCCCATATCCGAGCCCTTTTAAAAGAAACCCACCCCGCAGAAACAGGACAAGGTCATAACCTGGGAAAAAAGTAATACATAGAAAAAAGGGACACCATTGGACATCTCTCCTCTCTGACAAACACTACTGACACACACACACGCAAACATACATTAATGTCCCCCCCCCCAATCTCATTTTCCCCCACCCCATCCCCTCCCCTCCCGTCCCCAGTATTACCTTATAACATTCTACATTAGGATACTGTAAACTAAATGAATAGTAGCCAGATGGTATGTACATCGGAGAGCAAATCAGTCTCACTGATTTGGCCTGTTGTTATGCGAGTCAGCTCCATGCACTTGAGCGAATGCGGTATGCTCATCTTTACATTCTTGTTTGTTTCTAAGGGTGCACACACAAGCAAGGGAACTCCTTCCATGGTAGCAGTTGGAGATGGGTCAGATCTGGCTTTGATCTGGGTCAGATGCTGTCCAGCATTAGCCACAAGCTGGGTCAACAGGAACAAATACAGCTGAGTCTGCACTGGCATGCAACTCTAAGGTTTTTTTTTCTCTTTACACTACCCGGAAGTGGATGCATCTTCCTTGTTTAAGGACCTTGTTTATGCACAGAATACAACTGCTGAAGTGTTGAAAGAGACACATACAGATTCATGGCTAAAACAGAAGCAGAATCACACTTAGGACAAATTTGTGAGTTGGTTATCATTCATTGGTCTGCTGGTGAAAATCAAACATGAAAGATTAAAGATGCTGTAGTCGTCCCTTAGTTCCATGCTTTTGCCGGTAGCTTAAACAGGAGCAGAGCAATGCATCCGTCACAGGCTACATATTCACTGCCACAAGTGACAAACAGCCTGCTAGTACTTCCATACTTGTAAGATCAGGTTTTCAACTTAATGGTTCAATTTTCGCACTACTATACTGCTGTTGTGCTCAAGAGACTGCAACACTTAATTCTTTTGTGCTTTCATCTGGGATCTAGTGTCTACTTCTGCCCAGGCTCCTTATAATGTTTGGAGATATCAACATGACCCTCTACTCAAATCACAAATTAGAATTTGTATATATATATATATATATATATATGTATATTTCTTCAAAATGGTTACATAATTAGATGAAAATGGCTGACTATAATCGAAAGACTAAGAACAAATCTCTTCTTTTTTGTTTTTTTTTCCTGACACATGCTGCCAATCCTCCAGAACCAGCCAAATGAGAATAAAAAAATAAATAAAATGCAATCACACAATTCAAGCTAACTACAATATATTAATATAGATCTTCTGAAGTCATACGCTCATTAAAACAGAAAGGAAAGAGAGGAGAAAAAAAAACAAAAACAAAAGAAAAACTCACTCACACACGCATTTACGTCAAAGCGCGCTCTCTCTCTCTCTCTCGCGCGCGCGCTCTCACAACACACCCCTGACACCATTCCCTCCCTCCTATAACTGTTCATGCACCCCACATTAGTATGCGTTATGAGAAGTCAATATATCAAAGACAAACAGTTTCTTTAAATGCAAAGACTGGGAATATCTGGCATGGTAGGTAATGAATAATTCACTAGATAACCAAAAAAAAAAAAAGGGCAGAGAGAAATGGGGAAGGAGGTCGACGTGACAGTTGCTGGATATAGGCGTCTCGTCTGAGAGTTCTTGCGTCTGTGAGCATCATGGTAAAGCCTGGCTCTATCATAACAAGCTCTCGCTGGCCTGTCACAACCCCCTAGCTTGTTTTCTGGACTCAAACCCGACTCCCGAGTGTCAGTCCATGCGTGACTTGCTTATCCCAGTCTCTTAGAACTACTGCCAAGGGATAACTTCAAAACTAACTGGCATCCCAGAATAAAAAAAAAAAGGAAAAAAAAGAAAAGGGGTAAAATGTAAATGTCTTCCCTCCCCGAAGCAGACTACTGTCCACCAATCCCGACTGCACTCTCCCTGACTCTCAAGCAAACACACACACATACACACACGCAAAATGTTCAGTCACTCACGCGTCCACTCCAGGAGAGAAAGGGAGAGACTGACGAGAGGAAGGAGTGGACCAGGGCTGTAACACTGCAAAGCCCACCCACCTTATCCTACCATGAACAAATGAAGCCATTTTATCAGATATTATCTGTGCCGCCATTGCTCCAAACTTGCAGGTCAAACATTTTTGTTTGTTTTCATTGCGATCTTTTGTCTTCGTCACTCAGTTCTCATAACTTTTGGATCTTTTCAGCCACCACGATGGGGTTCTCCTTGCGGATGCGGGCAGCCGCGGCACCTCGGTAGTCGTAGGGACAGTCATGTTTGTCAGAGTAGCGGTGAATGGCGCAGAACAGGTTGCCACAGCGACAGTCAAAGCCTGTACCAACAAATAGTGTCAAATATTTAGCTTATTTAAAAAGCACACATTAAACACATTTCATTTTAATTAAAATATTCATTTAATCAGACCAGCTTTATTCCAAATGCCTCCCAACATGATATTTCTGACCAATTCACTAACAACAACTGTGCTCACTTATACTCTTGCCTATTGGGATAAGCGGCCATTTTGGACCATTCTGGTGATACGGGGGGAGGCAGACAGGAAATAGAGGGGCCCTAATCTCTCCCTGGTCTTGAAATGGAGTGTGCTGTTGAGCTAGGTGGTAAGCAGCTGGCTGCCTTTGCAGAGAGGCTGGGCGGCTGTGTGTGATGCGGTACGGTGCGGCTGGGGCGAGAAGGTGCGAGTCGGCAGAGCCACGTGAAATCCACCACTGACCTGCAGTATGCCGCCTGACATCAGCAGCCTTTTGAGAGGAAAGAGATGGCCACTCATCGGCACACTCATACACAGGGCCAAGGGACACACACAGGTGCTAGATGCTTTGCAGCAGGGAGGCGTTTGGCCAGTCCGCCGGCCAAAAATGTAAATACGGTAGTAAATTGATTAGGCAAGCATCACAGAGGATGAAGCCAATGTATTAGTAATCACTGGATAACATTTACTCAAGGCCTCCATGCTATTTTTGCAAAGGGCTCTATGAAAGCCTTTGTGTATTGATTCCCAAATAGATTTGCCAGGCCTTTCAGGAAGACACTAATCCAAGGTCTTGCCTTGCAAAAATGGCTCACATTTTTACCAATATTTACAAGTTACTCCATCACTGATGCCAAGTTTTCATTCTGCCTTTTAATGGATATCAAACGGAAATCTCTGGAGTGGAAGCTTTTCTCCCACAAAATGGACACTTAAAAGAGAGGACAACGGGTGTTTAGGGAACTGTGCATATTTGTTCACCAGACAAGAAACCAGCTGCAACTGTTGCCAAAAGCAAAATGAGAAGTTTACCCCAGCAGCCTTGGGAGGACCCCATGAACACTTTGAAGAGGGCCATAAATAAAGGAGAGAGGTAGCGCACCAACATCCTACCTGTGAGGCCAACTTTTTTCCGGCAGGTAAAGCAGCGGTTCTTCTTCTTGTTTTTGTCGGGGGTCTGGTCACCATCAGAGGAAGCCTGTGCGGCTTCTCCAAGAGGTCCTTGGAATCAATAAGGAATATACCATCAAAGACAGAACGATGCTGTGTATGACACACCGGCACTGCTCAACCTATGGTTAAAACTAACCATTTCCCTTCACCAATATTTAAATGCTTATTTGTTGTTTTGTTTGTTATAATTCACAACACAACACAGCACTGCACCCTGACATCAACCTAAAAACTAAATTTTTAAGATATAAGCAGTTGCTACAATTAATGCAGAAACCCAATTATAAATTACCAAAGAGGAAGGTCCCTTAGGGCCAGAGACAGAACGTTCGCAACACACAAACATTCCATAAAAGCGTCTATTCGGTGAACGCTTTCTTGGATGCCTCCATCTTCACTTGCCGTTTCATAGACAGAGGTGAATGGAACAGATCCAGCTCATTTTTTGTCCTGTTTTTAGCGGAAATTATGTCAGTCTGACCTCCGAATCTCACTTGCTGAGACAAACTTATAAAATTCTGGCCACTTGCATATGCCACTTATAAAACTACTATATGGACTTAAATGGCAAACTGAATAACATGTGTTCATATTAAGCTTATAAAACTAACACTAAGTTCAAACAACATACATTAAGTACACACAACAAATATTTGTTTTCACTTTTCCAGTGATGATAAATTCTGTAGCAACAAGACCACAATAATGTGTGGGCATATGCAGTTAATTTGAACAATACTGCAGTTCAGTTCAGTGCCACAGAGTGCATATTTTTCTTGCTACTGGGCTGTATGCATCAGAGAGAGCTCTCTGATAAAACCAGTGAGGAATGCATGTCCAGATGGCCTCCACAGCTGGAAAATGGGGATGTGCAGGTGGTTAGTGTATTGAGAATACCACATGACATCTACAGCGCTGCTCATTGACCTTGCTTTCAGTAAAACCAATACTTGTTGATTCAGAAGGCAACAAGGACCTGCTTAAACTACAAGTGCAGAATCCCTGTTGTATGATTCAAATATTATACAGTCGACAACTACTCTGGGTGGAGGACACTAATGGGTAAACTAGAACAAGAGTACAGAATCTCACCTGATGATTTAGATGAGCCCTCATCCTCTTCTTCCTCTACGTCGGCTCTGTCCGAATCAGTGGCAGCAGTGTCCTGGGAGATGCTCATGGCGGTCATCTGTTGAGTTACTGGGCTGGGTGAACTACTGTCATAGGGAAACGAGGACAAGCACTGAGAAGACTGTTCAGTTATGACACACCATGGTGCATAAAGAAATTATTTTCTGCAGTCATTTCTGTTACAATGTCCCACTCCTGTTTGAGGGCTCAGTGCTTAGGGTTGGGGCATTTGGATTTAGTCTCTGTTTTCTGTAATGCTGTATTTTTATTTTTCAATATCGTCAGCTGGCTGAGGAGGAACAACAAAAAGTAACTCTTATACCTAGACGTTCTTTCTTCAGGCTGAGCAGCCCCTTCTGTGGCTGGTGCTGGAATACTCTCCGCAGACACGCCTGAAGCTCCCGGAGACCCCACTGGCGACGTAGCAGCTAGTTGAAAATACAAAAGAACTACATTTAATTTTACCAACAAATAAAACAATAGGAAGCATAGAATCTACCTGTACAGTCAAAGCTTGTATTAAATACACTGCAAGTAGGATGGATTAACTTAGGGATTTCAAGGTTTCCAAAATCAACATGTGTGTTGGTATTTGTTTTGGATGGACAAAGCAAAACAAAATAAAACAAAATAAATTAAAACGAAACACTCTCTTGCTGACTAATGCCAGGACTGGCAGCCTAGGGAGCTACCCTCTTCTCCAGCCCCTTTTAGCAGCCACCCCCACCACCCCCTTTGGGTCCTTCTCCCTCTCATCCTCCTACCTTTTTCACCTGGAGGGCTGGAACGCCCCCCTCCCTGTTGCCTCTGCAGGTGTTCCTTGTAGCAGACCGAGCACATGCCGTTGGTGCGAGGATTACCATAGAAACCACAGCCCATAGTGCAAAGCATTGGCACCTGCGTCTGATTGGTCTCCTGAGCCATGCTCTCTCTCTCTCTCTTTCTCTCACACAAAAGGGGTAAGGGGGATGGGAGAGTCCTGGAAATGGGGTTGAAGAGTTAGACAAAACTAAGCACCCACTATCTTACAGAGGTTATCAACTGTACAGTTTGCTAAAAGAGCTTGGAGATTGGCATTGGAGCATGAGAGCAGTTGATAATACAATGGCAAGAGCTAATATATGGAATGTAACAAAATGTAAGGGTTCAGGGGTGATTATGAGATGCCACAACAACTGGTTCAGATGGAGCTACACCAGTTTTTTTCCAACAACAAACAAGTTTGCCTAGACATGTAGCAGGACATGAGTGAACGCACAGACTGATACCTAGCGGATAACTTCACCTGTGACCAACACTGGCAACACTCCCTCACTGAGAACAAAAGAAAAATCTTTGAGATTTTAATCATTTCACCCTCCTCCAATACCTAAAAAAGGCAAGCCTAAAGTTGAAGAGAGAGAGATTACACACTATTTCCATTTTTTACTGGTTGAATATGTCGTCAAAACAATAAGCGCTAGTTGTATTTTTCTTAGTAATGTATGTGGAATTTGGTCAACAAAACAGATAAGTAGAACTGTCCTACAGTTCCCTAGACATGCCAATTTACCCAATAAGAGGGATCAAGGCTACACATACAAAACAAATACATCTCATGACGACACCCATTGTTCAAACGTTGGAGAAACGTTAGGTCAAGTTTCCAACAATAGGTTTCCTAACCTGGCAGGCTCAGACACGGCCAAACATTCGCAGTCCACCTCACCTATCTTGCGTTAGCTACCTTGTCCAGCTAGTGACAAGTTCCACCGAACGATTTCAAACGATGGCACAAATAAAAGGATCAAGCAACAAAGATAACGAGTTCCTTGATTGTTCATTTTTTAATATTTAAATTACGAAAATTCTTCTTCAAGTTAACAGAGACCTGAATTGCTATCCACCATCGTAACCTAACGTTATAACGTTAACGTTAGCCAACAAACATTGGGTCCGTCTGTTTGAAAAGCAAGAATGGCTTTATCAAATTTCCTGGACCAAGATGGTTAGATATTCAACACTATTAGGCCAGACAAACTTTCATAAAACTACAGATGCCGTTTTCATAACTGTAAGAATGCGAAATGACTCCCTGGGTTGTTGCCAAATTGTTTAGTACCAACACCAACCTTTCTGGGACAGCTGGCTAATGAACACTAGCCAACTAGCATTGCTAACTAAAGCTGAACCTGATTGAGGAACAGCTAGCAACCCCACCAACCACCCAGGTTTGTCCGCAATTCTGAAAAACATTTTGTCTATGGCTCGAATATTATCTGACCGAAGTGGAGAACCAAATATGACAATAACCCTAAAGCGTCGAACACATTACGTACAATATCCATGTGGTCAAACTCTACCAAAACCCAGCTTAAAAAACAGATAATTACAGGTTGAATTAGTTTTCTTTCGAGTCGCTACACTAGCGAAATTTGACTATCGCTCGCTGTCTAACTAGCTGGCTAGCGAGGTTAGCTATCGTTAGCTGTTGTTGATCAAGAATTAGCCAACTGGCTAGGTTGGTCGCTAACCTTACAAGTGATGGCACGCAGACACACGGGGATCTATCCGAAATTATATCGGCACGCCCATCTCAAACTTTCCCCGCTTTATATTTTTTATCAACATTACCTGTAATACGAAGTAATCGACGACCTTGATCCTTAGAAATACACTGGAAGCTAATCAGCTCCGTCTCTGCGCGCGGCCTTCTCCCCACTGCTAGCTCCCGTCATTCCGAACAACGACCGTGACGTCACTCTAAAGCAACAATTCATTCTATCATACTATCAACTCTTGTCACCTAAAAATAATGTAATAGGACAACACTGGACGAAAATATCACAGTGCTACTTATACTCATATACTATGATCATCTGAGCGATTCATAGGGAGAGTAACATTTTTCTGTACAATCCACCTAGACAAAATCACAATGCTTCTTTCACTACATTATTAAACATTCTATGCTTGCGAGGACCACACTATGGACATCTCCTCAATGCAGAGCACGTAGAGTTATGTACAGAGTATAGAAGATTTACAGGTCTACACCTAGATGAGAAGTTCTCTTGTTAAAGGCCAGTAATATGAAGCATCAATGTCATAGTGGTGGCAGTGGTTGCAGACAAGAATACCTCATTCGCAAAGGCAACTCTTCTCATATATGGACTCTTTTATGCCTTTATTTTTTGTTTTTTTGCTTTTCTTGTAGCCTAGTCTATTTTTCTTTTTTATTAAGTTATGCAATTTCACGACATGTTTTACAGTAGTACTTCAATGGATGTGACCAAACTCCTTGAATCACAATAGCCATGTTCAAAGGTATGATGTTGACCATGTTAGGCCTAATCACCATGCTGATCTCAAGTCTGCTCACTGAGAAGGCCTAACTTCAGGAGGGTCATAGCTCACCCTTTGTCAAGTGTGTAGAAGAATCTTAGTCTATTGCAATTTCGAGTGAACGTATACACATCACAGGATTATAGAAGAAGCTTTTATTAATAATACATGTACAGTAACTTCTTATCATTTCTATATATGCACCATAATTGCATTATAGGTTACAGTGAATGTAATTATTTCTGGACTTTAAATCAAAGATTTAGATTTTGTCAGAAAAGCAAAATGCTTTGGAGAAAATTTGTACAGTCTAATACAGCATCTCTCCTACAAAAGAGAAATTGTTTTTAATGAAGTGCTTAGCTTATATGTTTAACGAATCATGGATGGACCATAGTTAAATGAGATTTTTGGTGTGTTACTTTAATGAATTAGAATAATTTGTACATGTATTGTATAAATATATGAGTTAACACTCATGGCATAGATCATTCTTGACATTGCCTAACAACTTAATGTAAACATGCTGTTTAATTAATGAAGGCACAATTTGATGGCACAGTCCCTCAATAGTTATGCTGTGAGGGCACTGGAAGTGTACATGCTGTATTTATCATCAACAGCAGCCTCTGTAGCTCAGTCTTCAGCACTGACTTGGGGGGTCTGCCTGAACTTTTGTCTCTGTCGTTTCTGGTTTCTCAATGTTCTGGGGCGCAAAGGGTCCAACCAGCCAGTTCAGAGGGGTGTTATGGAGCAGATAATCCACTACTCCGTCCAGAGACTGACGCACCTGAAGCAAACAGGAGAAGAATATTCATTATTGCAGCTATAAGTACATGTAGTGCTCAGACTCTAATTACCAGAGCATTAATAAAACCATTATAAGAATCCTTTATAATAATCTTTTCATGATACCTACTGTATAAAGATAGATAGATACATACATACTTAGGTCCATAGTTCACATAGATGGATAGGATCTATATACAATAGCCTTCATCAATCACTTAATCAATACAACTAGCAGTACAATAAAACAAAAGTAAACAAAATAATAACATATATATATATATATATTATACACACAAAAAGAAAGTACAGGGATATTTCCATAACCATAGCACCCATAAGTTTGTCTAGGGTTCAAGGCCATAGGATTTTGAAAAAAAAAAAAAAAAAAAAAATAGCCTATTATGCTCGCTTCCCTGAAATGTTGTAGTAGGCAATTCCAGAGTTAGGATGCACAAAAGGCAAATGCTCTATGACCAGCTGATTTTTTATTAACAGATGATAAGACCAGGAGACTACCATAGCTGAAATGGCGTGGATGACTGTATAGCCAATAGCAAATGTACAGAATGAAGAATGTATATTATAACGTTGCGAAGTGGAGACTTGAGCGGGCACCTGTGTTATCTGGTTGCGTGTTTGTTGCAGGAGTTGCGGCGGGAGGGTGGTGGCGTTGCCAAGCGTGCGTTGCAGCTCCTCGGCGGTGTGGCGGGCGTTAAGCAGCTGCTCTTGCACTGTGTTGGGGAGACCCTGTGCACTGGACACGACTGTGGAGCACGCCGCTTGCAACTGCCCCGTCAGGTCACGTGCCATGGAAAGGGTCCAGCTCTCCAACTGCTACAGGAGCACACATGCACATGTGCATACAAGAGTTTAGGAACTGGTTTAGGAATCATCATTTTGCGAAATTCATTATTCAATATACATTAAATACAAAGCTGTAGTTTGAACATTTTCAAGTTTTCAATTTTTTTTTCAGATTTATCAATGGAATGATAAGGACAAAAAGATTGTGCACAAGCTTTCCTGAGGAAATGAAGGAGCTAATCATTGAAATGATTTCAAACATATTGGAAATAATGGAACACATGGTACCGCTCCATGGTCTGTGGTCCTATCCACTTCCATGCTCTGCTCCCCCTGTGTGCCTTGGCCCTGCTGTCGGCTTTGTTGCCACTCTCTCCAGCGCTGCAACAGCTGATCAGGAGCGCCCCCTAGCTGTTGATTGGCGGTCGCCAGTGTGGTCCGGGCGTTCTCCAGCAGGTCCAGCGTGCTGCTGATCTGAGTCACGGCCGCGTGGGTTGCGTCGCGGGCGTTTCGGGCACGTACTAGCGACTGCTCCAATGCACGCTCACGCACCTTGGCTGACAGTTTGCCCAGCCGGACGAAATAGTTGGGGCTGGAATCAGAGCCAGAATTTGCCACGTAGGAGCTCACTACGACTTCTCCCTCTTCTCTAGGGACGGGCTCAGACAGTTCAGCTGGTGAGGGCCACAGAAACAAAACCATTCACAATACAGGGCGTTGAAAGAGGTAAAAAACATATAGGGGCACGGACAGAAAGGATGATGGGCAGCATAAATGTATACTATTTGACACATACATTTATACAACTGAGAGGAATGCAGTTCGCTTCAGGGCCACTAGCGCATTTACCAGAAGCCCCCCCCCCCCCCCCCCCCACACACACACACACACACACACAGACAGCTCTCTCCTTGTCTCTATCTCCAACTCATTTCCTGTCTGTTCACTGTCCTTTCACAATAAAGCCAAAAAACTGAAGCTGAGAAATCAACCACTTCTATCTACAATCCAATTGCCTCACTTGCAAACTTTCACACTGTACACTGCAGACAAAATAAATAATGCATGGCTTTTAATATTTTATCCCTGATTAAACAGAAATGCTCCCACCACCATCACTGTGAAGCTGAAAGTAATTAACATATATACAATTAAATACAATTCACACATGAACAACTTTTTTTTTGGCCCGCCACCACCCCCCCTCGTTGGAGGACAACTTCATGTTTTATTGAAATTATTTACAACCAATGATTACTCCAGATTGACCCACATCCACCCCATTACACAATAATAGTCCTAATATTGCTAGGTGAACAGTGAACAGATAATATCATGAACAAAATCTGATTGGACAACAAATCAGAATTGGACACAGTTAGACCGATTATACAGACAGACAAAGACGGATGGGCGAGCGGACAGACTGACAAATAGACAGACAATAGACAGACAGACAAACAGACATACAGACAGGTAGATCAACAGAGGGACACAAACAGACAGGCAGGTGGACAGACAGACAACAGACAGACAGACAGACAGGTGGATCAACAGAGGGACACAGAGAGACAGATTGAACTTGAGCTGTTCAGATCTGTTCAGTGGTCGCTCAGTGCCTCAGTACTCACCCAGCTCCTTCTCGCTCAGTGGCAGGTAGTGGTCCACCCAGCTCTCAGAGTGACTCAACGCCATGTTGACCCCACTGCTGACCATCTGGCTCACCGTGGTTATGCGCTCGTTCACCGCTGCGCGGGTCTTCTCCACTCCCCCGACGACTGCTCCAATCATGGCATCTTTGGCTCCAGTGACAGAATTGTACATGTCTGACATAATCTTAAAGACAACGTAAGAAAAAGTAAGACTGATGCTGCAATAATATCTGATGGCATAGTGCTGTAGTGCTATCGGATTAGTGCACAGAGCCTCACATACAATCAAACACACATGCACACAAACAAAAATGAAAATCAAAAATATACAAATGTGTCAAGGTGTGCATACGACAAATAGTGGGGACTTGACAATGTCACTTTACTGCTATACGAAGGAAGGAGATAAAGGGGTGTCTATTTACTTCCCAAAACAAATACTGAACTCCTACCTGATCTGCCGGCTTTTGCAATATTGGGAGCTTCTCTTCCACCTTGTCCAATCCCAGCATGGCATATTCATTCACAGCAGTAACTAAAATAGAAAAGCCATCATTATTCACTATGAAGAGAGAAAGCAAAGCACAAATTGGAGAGTTTTTTTCTTTCCACAGTTTATGTGTGGGTTTATTAATTCTTAATTATTATGCCAGATATTTTAGAATCAATTGAGAATGGCAGAGCAAGCACAGGAAATAGCTGGATAATGAGATCCCCATGCACTCTGTGCCAACAATAGAATGGATGCATGTGATCTAGGAAATGCTAAAGACCTTTCCCATTTTTGCTAATTAGGAGGCAGAAAAGCCTAAATCCTGCTTTTGCTACACTGAAAACCCTGTAAGCACTCAGAGGGATAAAAGGCCAGGAAAACACTGGCATGTAAAATATAGCTCAACCTTTGAGAATAGCCGCATGCAATTTAGTTTGATTCAATTGGAATTTATTATATACTAGTTCAAAAATTAGAATGTTTTGCAGCTTTTTTATGTTTTGCAGCTTCAACTTTTTATAATTCTTATTCAATGTATTCTCTTTATTCAGATATATTAAATATATTTTTTTCCTTAATTCTGACAGGACAGTAGAGAGAGACAGGAAATATGTGGGACAGAGATGGGGTAGGATCGGGAAATGACCTTGGGCCAGACTCGAGCTCAGGTCCTCGGGTTTATGGTATGACGGCTTAGTCCACTGAGCCACGGTGCCCCCATAACTTATTATCTATAAACTTATTTTATTTGTTTTATGCAAAAAAAAATGGGGAATGACAAATGAAGTCTCATTTGTAAATTGTTTCTCTGCTTTTAGATTCTTAATTTTTTTTTTTTTTTCTGATTTCTTTGCTGGCTCTCTGGCACTACTACACCAATTGGTCTTGGAACACCAATTTATAGACCAAACAACTAATTGTTTAATCTAGAACAAGATCAATAGATTAACCAACGTTAAAAATGCCCATTAGTTGCAGAGATTATTCAAGGTGGCTGTGGACTTCTTACTCTGGGGCTCCAGGCGGTCCAGTATGGGCTTGGAACCTGTGGAGGCAGCAGCTGCCAGGGTGCAGACTCCGCTTTCAGCCGCGTCCATCACCCCCTTCAGCAAGGGGACACTCTCCTTAGTGCTGCTGTAGGCGTTCGACAGCATCTCATAGGTCGAACTCACCAGAGGCAGGTTACCCACACGAGACACAATGCTCTAAGAGAGGCAAGGAGAGAGATAAATACAACACACACACACACACAAACACAGAGATAACGTAATGTGATATCATCATTAGAGTGAATGTTTTTGCTTAACTAATGGCTAACCAAGGCATTAACTTGTGTTAAATCATATAGGTGTGTATGACCACTTGTGTATTATAAGTTATAAGTAATCCACAGCACATGAAACATGTCAAACATGTGGTGCATTACAGTGAGTCAATCATTTATACATTCAATGATCCACTGCAGCCAAGAAGGCTACACACATGTCAGAAACGTGACAGGCGTGTAGGGTGCCTTGGATGACTTGATTGCCACACCTGTGGGTCCTGAGCTGCCTGTGGATCTTGTGCTGGTTGTGCATTTGGCAGGGGTTCAGTTTCTTTGGTGTCTGCCATCTTGTCTCTTTTTCTGTACAGACACACAGACGCAGCACTGTGTTTTTAATACAACAACCACAAAAGAAAATACATCCTTGGTGTTGTGCTCTGATGAACACATGAGATGCATGCATAGGATCAAGTATGATGATAACAGAGGCAGGCATCATGTCTAGCTCGTGTCACTATGGCTACGTAACTTACAAAGTTCATCTTGCATAATCAATTAGTTAAGGTTATAATAAAGACACAAGGTGACTCCCATCATAACAAACTCTGGTTCTGGCCTTTGATCTAAGTATGAGTTGTATGAGATAGCAATGGTAAAGATAGCAAGATAACAGATACTCTCTCATGATAACAGATACCCTCTCTTGTCAGTGACAGGTAAATAAGCACCCGAGAACTTGGTGGCTACCCTCTTTAGAACCACTGTCTTCTTTCCCTAAGGCAAGAATGTCAGCTATGAACATGACTTCTGTTACCATTTGGTCAGTATTTGTTATAATATAATGATAAAGACAGCAAGAGAACACATTTCAACAGGGTGATGGCTGATTCTATCTACGTTACAATCTGTTATCCTACCATCTTTGTAATTATCTCAGACAACCCATACTTTGAAAGGCCAACAGGATTCATGGTCAGAGCCATATAGGTACCTGTTAGCGTGGCCTGATCCAGTGGTCATGAAGAAGATAAAGCTTATGGCAATTGTGAATAACTGACACCAGGGGAGAACTGTATTTGACTGGCAAATTTCAACGTAGACACTTGCCCTTTAATGTCAGTGAGAGGATATGATTAAGCATCACCTAGAATCTGTGGACTCTCTTTGGCACCACCCTGCTCATGCTGCAATAGCCACCCAGGACTATGACTACAACTTCTGCTGTCTGTGAGAACAGATATTTCAAAATAGAGTGAACAGCTGCCCTCAATGACAGGATTTAAGCATCGCCAAGAATGCCTACCCTCTTCAGGACCACTGTCCTCCTCATTCTGTGACATAAGCAGTCCTCTACCGACAGGGTTTTTTTTTTATTTAGGCTACTTTTTTTTTTTTTTTCAGAACATTTACGTGTTGAGTCACACTTTATTAACACTTTACACAAACATTAGAAGCTTCATCTACAGCGACTAAAATGAAAGTGTGTCAAAGGCCAAAATATAGGCTATCTCCCCCCACCTGGCTTCCACACACAACTGGTACACTGTAGCGACTGGACCAGTGAGGCGACAGAACATGAGCTGACACAATGGGTGTGTTGCCAGAATGTTTCGAAATCGAGCTAACGTTAAAGCATCCTGTTTAAAACAGGAGTGTGTAGTTTGCTATGGATAGGCTCACATTTCACATGACCCAAACGAGGTTCTTTTGTTCCGACATTATCCTTGATTTCAAGACCTGTCTAGGCGTTTTAACAAATTAGTTTAGCTCTCAAAAGTTTAAGTTAATGATCAATACTGTGAGAGTTTGTAAAGATTTAACAACTTTCACTTCAGCGTGCAGCGTCAAAATCTTTCGCAATCTCTCTAGACACCAGAGAAAATTCCAGCGAAACTATAACCAGGATATTGAAAGTAGGTAACGACACTTTACTAAATCAGTGTTATAAACCTCAACAGCAAACTGAGATATGGCGAGTATTAAAGTGACTCATCCACTGACCTGCGGTAAGCTGGTGGCTGTCCTCCGTTGACCTGTCAGAAGCGACAATGTCCGAATGGCTGAACTTGGCGGTGCGTAAGTGGGCAGAGTCGAGGCGGAGAACACAGCCAGCAACCAATCATTTCAAGTCTAAGAGTTAATTGCACTTTACCGGAAATATCATGTGACTGCCTGTGTGTAATTCTTTAGGATCCTGTACTTTGTTTATTTTGTTCTGCTGTTCTGTTTAGTACTTTGTTTGTTCATAGGTTCCTACAGGTCTTGCTCTATTCTATTTGTGTAGGCTACTTCACATCATTTAGTTGTTTAAATGGATTATTAGGTCCATCTAGTGTAACCACCCTTAACTACTCTCCTAACTTACTACCTCCTTCAGTACTTTTTTACAAATTTAAAAACTTATAAAGCCTTATAGCCAGTAGCCTGTAAAGTTGTAGTCGATACCAGTTTATATGTAGGCTACTAATTGTCATTCGATTTCTTTTTTGAGAGTTATTAATTTTGAAATGTCGAAACTACGGGTTTCGTGAACTACGGGTGTCGTGATGTTTGCAATTTCAGCCTTTAGAGGGCAGTCTTTGTCTACTAATCGTCTTGCAAACTATCTAGTATGCGTGCACAATAGGCAAGAGGCTTTGCTTTTTAATTTAATTTAATAATCTTCTGATATTTTGCACGTGAGAATAACAGTATTCTATAATTTGTACTGTAACAAACTGGTGTAAAACACTGGAGAGACATGACGTGTGTGTAGAATAACCAATATCTTTTAGCCTACTTGAAAAGAGCAACAACAAAAGCTAGAAATTCTATTTTTGTTTAGTAGGCTATACTTTTTCATATGAATAGGTGTAAGGCTCATGACTCATGAATGTAGGTTGTGCAATTTCACATTCTAATGCCTGGCTCTGCTTTAATTTCTTTGTTTCTATTATGAGATAAACACAGGAAGAAAGACAAGTACACCATAGCAGTAATGATAACAATAATAATTTATTCATTGACATTTGTAGATAGAGAATTCTTTGGCAGTGAAGAAAATACTCAAAATACAGAATTGAGAAAATCCACAAGTGCTGCTTTGAATCAAATAAATGTCAGCGACCCAAAGTGACCTTTCTCTGCCCCCATTGCTCAAGAGCCGTGCAGCAAATCCTTACTGCTTAGACTGAAGGTTGATAGGGAGGCAGAGATGACACACGTCTGAAGGCATCACTGTCAGGCATCTCTAGGCTACTTGAGTTAGCATGAAAACATCAGGTAGGCAAGCATCTGTATGAATATGGCACAGTCAACAGCAGCAGCAGCAGCAGCATAGCAGAGCTGGAGGCGGTATAAACATGGCAGAATTAGTGTCAGCCTCGAGTGCTTCAAGGGGTTGAAAAGTTACTGGAAGGGAGGGATGTTGGGAGGGGGAACTATAATGCACCGGAGGTGAATAACACTGGATCAGTGTGTGTGTGTGTGTGTGTGTCCTTGGAGTCAGTTACACTGTGGAATGATTGACTGCTGTATGATAAACAAAACACCACACTGCAGTATGGGTGAGAGCTGGGACAAGAGAAACAGGAAAATAAGCAATTTAGTGTTTTGACAAGAGGTTGTGCGCACCATGGGACTCCATTTCATTGAATTGATTCATGGGTGAAAATGTGTCTGAATAAGCACACTTAATGCTAGTGCCAGTATCCTGTCATATTTCATAGCATACACCTATTAATTCTTCTGACAAGGTTTCTGTCGACCAAAAAGAGACAAATTAAAAACATCCCACCATTTTCCTTGCGCTCTCTTAACATTTACAATTCTTTCTCTGTGTGTTACAAAATTACATGAAAAAATAACAAACACAATGAAAATACAAAACAATTTACTTCATTCTGTGAAAAGAGCAATGAGGAGTGGAGGACCAACCATAATTGCAGGAAAAAAACAGACTCTTGATCTTTCTGGTAAGTGCAACTCTGATACAGATGGTTAACCCCGGCAAGCATCTTGTTCCAGGCTACCAATTCAAAACCCATCCCACCAGCAACTGGTGTGACAGCTACAACCGTCATAGGAGAACATAATACAAGAAAAACACCCAAAAAGTGGTGAAAGAGAGAGAAAAAATGCTCAAAGAGTATACATAAAAATGGGACTTGTTACAACCAAGTAGGAACCAATCAGAACGCAATCTCTGTAGCATTCATCACACAGCTCGCGAGAAGCACGAGAGGCACGGGTCCGTGCTTGTCCACGTGGGGCACAAACAGAGCGGACGGCAAGCAACATGGCATCATCGTCAGAGGGCTCTTCCAACACAAGAGAGTTCATCCAATCATCTGCACCATCGCTCAGGGGCCACAGGTCTGAGAACAGTCTTTTTCATTTTATTTTCTGAAGCCCTTTCCTCCTTGATTACCGTGATTGCTCAAGGCAACACATTTTGAGTTCAATCTTGTGGAAACATCCTGTCCTCCACTGTCTTCATCACTCAAGGCAACATCAGGTGAGAGCTCAGTCTCTTCTGAAATGGCTCCCAACTGCCCGACTGCTGATCATCATCATCGCTCAAGGCAACAGACGTGAATATAGTCTCTTTCTCTATCTACACTCAGGGCAGTGGATCAGAGGGCCATCTCTATCCAATCATTCTCTGCTCGTGCTCCATGTTCATAGCAGATTAGTGATGCTCACAGGAGAGATGAGAGAGAGAAAGAGCGGGGAGGGTTGGAATGGAATGAGGGACATTTGTCTTCTTTTTTTTTAAAAAAAAAGAGGAGAATACTGTTGGCAAACAGGAGATGTCTCCTGCACGTGTGCAAAACCAAAAAAAAAATTGCCCTGCATGGGAAAGGGGGACAACCAGACAGATGACCAGGAGGAGTCATCATTACCACCCAAACCCCCACCCCACCCCCCATCTTTACACCAGCTCCACAACACTGTGGCTTTGCAATATCTCCACGGAGGAGTGCCACTAAATTCAATCTCCATGTGGGGTGACAGTGTGTGTGTGGGGGGTGTCATTCATAAATTCCTCCACAGATCATCTCCCCACGTATAAACTGGTATAAACCAGCTTAAACCTGAAACGGAATAGACCCTCATATGGTCTGCATCCCTGCAAGGCATCCTCCAGTCCATGTGGGCAACTGAGTTCTAGGGTTTAAGGAAGGCACAGGTTGCTATAGGAGGAGGAGTGAAGCTGGTCGGGGCAGCTAGAGCAGAGAGTGGTGCAGACGTGTGTGAGGGGTAGATAATACTTAAAGGGGGATAAGAATAAAAACAGTTTGTCGTCATCATCGTCATCATCATCTCAATTACACCTTAAAAGGCTTCACATAATCAGCTTGGCACCTTCCACCCTCCATCTCCAGCTTATAGTTTTAAAACGGTCCAAACTCCCAACCACTCCTCATCAGACACCCTTGGGTCCTCCACCCTACGAACCCCTCTAACGCCCACTAGGGGGGTCACAAGGTGACCTTGCTGAGGCGGAGTGAGAGGCTGCTACGCTGCTGGGCACGGGGGAGTGTCGAGCTGCAGCGACTGCGCAGTTGCACCGGCCGCCCCGCTGAGCCGCGCATACGCAACAGGAAGTCGAAGTTGACCGAGGTGTTCATGGCGTAAAACACGTTGGCATTGTCAGGGATGACCAGCTCTAGAGGAAGAAAGGGTAGGAGGAGAAAGAGAAGGAGTCAGTCTTTCCGAAAGAGAAAACTAGCAACACACTAACACACTGAAACAGTGGACAGAAGAAAATAAGATATGAAGATAGAAAATATGATCAAAGGCAGAGATGTCTTATAAAGCAGAGGTTTTATGTTGTAGTGACTAAATAATGAAAAAATATATATTTTACAACTCACAGACAGACAGAAAAAGAAAGAGATCTAAACTGAAAGACAAAGATGATGACCCTGTTATTTTGCTGCTTACCTCTGTCCTCAGAGATGACCTGTACTAGTTCATATTCATCAGCCTGCTCCTCCTCCAGGTTGTGCTTGGCCATGGCTCTGGAGATGACCGCTGGCGTCTTATCCTGACTCGTCAGCTGGGAAGAAGAGCAGAGGTTGTCCAACATCATTTACTGATATTAAGCAATCATACACTTACATACAGCTACCATATTAAACATATTGAGAGGTAAGGGAATTGCGTGTTTCCCTGAACTGACCATAGGCTAACTTAATGTAAACATTTGATCTCATCCTAGCACATTTATTGAAGCAATTGGTCAAACTACCCATAAGCAACTAAAGGCAAAAATTAAATGTTAAACTGATACACTTGTTTAAATGAAAAGCTATATTTATGTCCACCAACTCAGCCATTTCAAATATGTACAAAAAGTACAATTTCAGGGTTGGCTTAATAATGGCTGTGTTACCTAAAATCTAAAAACTTTTTTTTAGATTTCCCGTTAAGTGGACTTACGTAAAGGGCGTAACGTTGGATTCTACCCAGTACAGTTCTTAATGGCTTAAATCACTAATCTTGCTTCATGGTGCACATTGTGCCACATGAGCTTTGTAAAGGTCACATTCTGTATACACACACACACACGCACACACACACGCACACACTAACCATGATGCTCTTGTACAGGTTGCCGTTGCCTTGCTCCAGGCTGACACGGATGATGCAGGCATCCTGGGCCTGGGTGTTGTAGGCTGGGGGCAGGGGGGAGGTGGGAGACATGGGGGTGAGGGAGGCCGAGCGCCGGTGGGTGCAGTGGGGTGCCAAGGGCTGGGTAGGGGAGGCCAAACTCAGGGGGTTGCTGGCCGAGGAGGATGTCGTGTCCATGGAGTGCAGTGACGTACAGGAGGAGGATTCTGAGAGCTACGACATCACACCAACATCGGATAACAAATTAATCATTTATAAGTCTTACAATGTATTCGGTATACAGCTGTATGAAGTACTAGTACATGTCATTAGTAATTAATAGGGTTGTTGTGTACATATCTATGTGTGCATGACTGTGTATGTATATGTTTGTGTGAACTTCTGAGTGAGCTTCTGTTATGTATGTGTGTGTGTGTGGCTGTGCTTGCATGTGTGTGTTTTGCGTGTAAGAAATGAACTAGGTGTGTGTACGTGTATGTGTGTACCTTCTTTAGCTGGGTATCCGAAGAGTGTGTTGGAGTCATTCCTTCACTGTCTGAGGGACTCGAATCACTGGAAGACACACTGACAGAGTCCATGCTCTCCCCTGAGCTTCCAGTAGGGGGCGAGCGAGGCGTTTCCCTGACTGGGGAGTTCGATGTGGTGGCGTCTGTTCCCAGGAATAGCCTTGAGAGGGAGCAGAACGAATGAGGTCAGATAAAGATTTCAAAAACAGCATGCTGTAAATACCTGCTATGAATCAAATCAAGACAAGCATCTCAACACCAGCTTTAAGATTTACAACTCTCTTGAAAATTCCTTTTCATTACACTGCTCTTTCAAAAGTAAGGTTTTAATTAAAGGCAACTTTTACAATGCTTACATAACCACGCACTGCAAATTGTGCAGAGATGTAACAATTAGCCCCGTTGGCACATCTCTCAGCCCTTGCCTCACCCTTTTGTCAGTAGTGTGTTTACAAAGACAGAAATAAATAAATAAGTGCTTACAGACTCAGCCTCTTCACCATACTCTTGCGTGGTTTGGGAGATGTCGGACTGCTGTCTCCAAGACCCTCAATCTCACAGGACAGGCCATAACTGAGGAGGAGATATAATACATAAGGAATGAAGTACATGAACCCACTAACCCTTTAAAGAAGACCCTTTAAAGGTATGGTCTGCTATCTGTTTTTGCAATAGGCTTAGAACAGCTTCGCAATTCTTTTTGCAACAGTCAATATCTCAGCTCACTAGCCGGTCAAATCACACACACACACACACACACACACACACACACACACACACACACACACACACACACACACACAGAGAGAGATGGAGAGAGAGACAGAGAGATGGAGAGAGAGACAGAGAGAGAGAGAGAACTCCTGAAGCTATTGACAGTTAATTGACAAGTAATGGCTTTATTCAAAAATCAGAAAGACACATGAGTCTTACAATACAAGGGTTTAGCTAAGAGGAAAGGTGAGAGAGAAGCGATGGGGGAACATGAACTGTACCTGTCCTCCTCCGATAACTGAGGCTGGCTGCTGAACCAGTGAAGAAAGGTGCGATTTGGATTCAAACAGTAACTATTGCAGGCAGACTGAAGCAGCTTTATCTGAGCAATCACTTCAAACTCCTGCAGAGAGAGAGAGAGAGAGAGAGAGAGAGAGAGAGAGAGAGAGAGAGAGAGAGCGAGAAGATGGGGAGAGATTGGTTTCAGTCACATCGATTTGTCCACTTTTCAGACAGCACACAATGTGTTGAGGACGAGACGAGACGAGACGGGAAGCAAATGGTGCTGAGACTCAGTGGCGGGTCCAAAAATAGCACTCACCCTGCGCCTCTTCTCGAAGTTGACCAGGCCGCCCTGCAAGAGAGGCACAAAGATGGGTACTGTCAAGAGCTGATCTTTCACACGGTGCTGTGCTCAGGAAACGCAAACACAGGCAGGAACATGCGGACGGAGGAGAATCGCTCCACACTAAATTTCTCACATACTGTGGAAAGACTTCCAAAAAACAAACTCTGGGTCTCTGAACTTGGGCTGTACCACTTTGGGGTGAGGTCTGTCCTCGAGGCCGCTCAATATTAAGTGCTGCCCACTGCTCACCCTCTGTTGGTTTAGGATTTGTTTTTAATATTATGTTGTTACTTGGTCTTACCTTTCTTTTTTACCCATTTTATTTGTACAACTAAAGAATGGATATCTGCCTTTCTAAAATTAGCTCTTTGAATGACCAATATTTATCAACTGTACTTTCCCTGCCTTGCTTTTCACTTATAAGAGAGTTCTCTCACCTCAACAAAGTCCGGTAAAGCTGTGTCCAGCATGGTCAGGTCCGTGAGGAATGTCCCCAGGTATGGTATCGTCCCCTGCATGTCACCCTAAGCAACCAACAGTAAACATCAGAGGTTAAATCATGCCAACGCACTAGAAAAAAAAAACCACACACACCACAATCTAGACACCTCCTTCCTCTTTCCCCTCTTCCTAAAATATCTATTCACTTCCTGCTCCGCTTCCACAAACTGACCATTTCCTTCTGCAGCTGTAGGCGCTTCTGGGAGCGTTTCTGGTGCTCCTTGGCACAGCTGTCCAGGCTGGCAAACTTGGAGGTGCCCTCCTGTAGGGAACAACACAAGGGTTTTAAACATGAGGAGAACTGGGCATCCTGAGTGAAGAGGCCATCCTGGGTAAAGGATGGTTCCGCCTTTTACAACAACAAAATATTTGGAGGCTTCTATATTCAGATTTTTTTTACTTGAAAATGGTCAAATTGACCTAAAACTCACAAGGGAATGTGAAGAAACAACTATTTCATTGGCATGTCAAAATGCCTATGCAGTGTTGCCCAGAAATCCACTTATTGGCAACAACATCAGGTAATCGCTTTAGCTATTTTTTGGCAGCGTAGCCGAGCCTTTACACGAATGAAGGAACATCATGGCAGAGAGAGGAGGCACATCAAGGGTGGAGGAAGACAAACAGGAGGGTGAGGAGGCCTTTCTCACCTTCATCAGGAGCTCGCGACTGGTTAGGTAGTTGTTGTGATCAGAGAAGATTTCCGACAGCTCCTCAAACACCTGCATGCGGTCCCTAGAGGCCCCAAGAGAAGAGGATTAGCACAAGCATACACACACACAAACAAACACACACATACACATATATATATATATATATATATATATATATATATATATGTATGTATATGTACAGACACAGAGAGAGAGAATGAATCTCATTCATGCCAAACATTAAGCCTTGCAAAATCAATACCAAGCTTAGGATTTAATCTCCAGTGGATTAAATTGATTACTCAAGCTAATGAGCAGTTCAGTCAATTAGCAGATTGGCAGCAGGCTTTGGCTAATAGTGTGGAGGGCTTCACAAAGACAAACACAGAGGTCAGAGGTGAGATAAGGCAACGGAAAACAAGGACAGATACACACTTGTGCACACAGGCCCAGGTCCTCTTGAGTCTGTAGATGGGGTTGGACTGCAGGGCAGAGACGATGGCTCGTAGAGAAGAGAAGTTCTTACGAATGCGACACTCCTGAAAGCAGAAGTCAAGAGGGAACGAAAGAAAGGGGGGAGAAATGGAATTTAAAGAGGAAGATGAGTCACTTTCATAAGAAACAAAAACTGCTTCCAAAAACAGTGAATGAACACAAAGCAGAAATTCCATTATACAATCCCATGACTTTTCTGAAGCACAACTCAATAAATGATACAGATTTGGATGGATAACCATCTACATGGCATATAATCCATGTCATCTTTGACTTGATAGGGGTGTTAAGAATTTTAAGAACATTTGCCTGTGTATGCATGCGTGAGTGTGTGTGTTTATGTGTGTGTTTGTCTGAATTCTAGTGTGTGTGTGTGTGTATATGTGTGTGTGTCTGTCGAGTGCTCACCTGTGCGATGTCTATCCAGTGTTGGATGTATCTGGCACGCGCGTGTGGCCGGATCTGTCGGCGGCGGAGCACGGTGCTCACCACGCACGCAGCCACGGCGTTGAACTGGGCGATGGTGGCGCGGATGGTGGGGGCGCACTGCTTGTTCTGTTTCTTATCCCGCTGGGACCAGATGGAGCCCAGGCAGTGGTGCGGCACCACCTTCTTAAACAGCAGCTGAGGAGAGGAGAGCAGAGGGGGCAGGTCAGAGGGGACATCCAAAGGGAGCCGTGGCTTTGGCAGTAGCATCTGGATCCCAGTCGGATCCAAATGTTCCAGTAGAACCTGGGTTCAAACCTGATCCTTGCCAGCATCAACCAAAGACTGTTTACAACCCTATCATCAACCATCTCTGACCGTACCAAACTCGGGTCTAACTGCTCACTGAGACTAGGGTTTGATTGGGACCCATGATCATATCCCAATCCTACGACCATCTCTCTCTCCCACTCATTTTGTGACTATATCTCTATGATAAAAATAGCCATACTTCTAGGCTACAGTAATATATCTGCACATCTCTATTAAAGGCAAAGGCAAACTTTTCACTGTCATTTAAAAGTGTGTGAGTCCAATGAAATTGTGTCAAGTGGACACACAGAATAGAAAGTTATCAAGAGACTAACACTAGAGGAGTATCAGCACACATAAAATGTCGTCCCGGTTATTTTAAAGTCAGCGATAAAAATACTCCCACTACCAGCGCCTTAACTCTGAAGCTTTTTGTCTGGACTGGGGAAGCACTGCGCACGAGGCACTTACCGCATCCATGTAGGTCAGCTGTTCTGCCACCAGGTCCGACTCGAAGGACAGGAAGTCCTCCTGCGCCTCAATCTCCACATCCTCATCCTCTCCGAGACAGAAGGAGCTGTTGCCATGGAAACCTCCTACGGGAGAGAGAGGGAGAGGGAGAGAGAAGAGCGTGAAGGTTAGTCTGAGAACTCTGAGGGGCAGAGGAAGAACAGATTTAACTGCAGTGGGTTGATGATGGGGTGCTGGAGGCTGATGGAGTGGGCAGAGAGAAAGAGAGAAACAAAAGGGACAGACTGACAGAGAGGGGGAGGGAGAGGGAGAGATAGAGAGAGAGAGAGAAGAAAGGAAAAGGAATGACTTAAGTCAACAGAGAGACAGAAGCAGAGAAAGAGTTTCAGCAACACTGTTAGCTAATAACGCTAATAATGCTAATAAAGTGACATTGAAGTTAAATTCAAGAGTGGAAATTTCAGACAGGGGCAGAGAGAAAGACAGAGTATGTGTGTGTGTGTGTGTGTGTATTTAGCAGAAGTAGCTCTGTGTGTGGCGTGTGTCTCACCATCGGTGTCGGTCTCCAGGCTGGCCTGGCTCCTCAGCTGCTCCAGCAGGCTCTGGGCGCGGCGCAGGGGCTCCGAGCCTGGCAGCGCCCTCTGCAGGAAATCCAGCACACGCTGCAGGCACGGGTAGTCTGGCGGTTCCTGGAAGTCCTCAGGACATTGGTCCAGCCAGGCTCTCAGGATGGAGGCCAGCGCACTGACAGGACAAGACAAGACAGACACAAAGCTGAGTGTGTGGCACGCTGAAAGACACACACATACACACTCATAAATATGTTGACTTCACTGAAGTAACACAGTATTAAAAACTTCTGGACTCTTTTGACAATGCTGTCAATGCCAGGCTGACTAATGCATAGCCTGGACAGTTGGACAGCTGGGGGGAACACCAGGTGTGCCATGGCAATCATTGAATGATGAAGAGACAATGAGCACGGTGGCATTGTGGGCTAAGGTGCCCCTACTATAAACCTAGGGACCGGGGGACTGGGGTTCACATCCCACCTGAGGTCATTTCCTGATCCTTTACAGTCTTTCTCTCCCACTCATCTCCTGTCAATCTCTGCTATCCTATCTGCATAAAAGCAAAAATACGTAAAAAATAAATGATATATAGACTATCCTTTATAATACTCTGCCTCTTGAGTCACCTTGCTAATTGCTTTTAATAAACCCAGCCCTGTGCCACTACCCTGATAACACACTGATTCAGAAACAGTCTTGAGACGCTAACCACCAAACAACAAGAACGACACACCAAAGGGTGTTGAATCACTGACCACCAATAAATAATTTGTCAGCACTACTGACAGGAGGCTGCACAGACAGTACATAAAAACAGTAGCGTGTGCTACGCTACTATAACGCCCACAAGAAGGAAACATAACGCAGTAGTGCTGAGTAGATGTTGACACAACAGCACATCTAAAGGGATATTTCAGAGCATTTCAACCCACAGGCCTAGGATGCTATCACATAGTCCAAATAGTGAAGCGCCAGCTAACGCTAAATGAACAGGACAAGGAAAATAAAACTGAAAATGAGTTTCTGTTAGCTTCTGGTTCGCTATTCAGTCTTTAGAATATCCCTTTAAGGAGTAGGGAGGATACCGTACTCCAACACAGTCCAGGCTCACAAGATCGAGCACCGGCAAGATGAAAATCCAAAACCAGAGAGGTCTGGCCACCAGAACCCCAAACACATGTTTGTTACGGCCAGAGTACAATGTAAACAACGAACCTCTCAACATGTAAGCCAACACCCTAACTACAGATCTGTTTACACAATAAGAACTGACCCCCTCTGAAACACAAACATATTTATAACAATGGCAACACAAGAGCAGCACCACGGCACTGAGAAACACAGGAACGCCGCGTCAGCAAGAGCCACTAAAACCCAGCGATCCATCTACCCAACAGCACCGCAGGGATCAGGCTGTCTGAGGCCATAGGAATGCAAAACAGTTTAGAGTCTGAAGAGACACAGCCAGCTGGACACCTGTGGAGAGAGACTGACTGTCTGTCTCTTTAGTACACTTAGTTCTGCCATTCATTGTGTGTGTGTTTGTGTGTGTGTTTGGGTGCGGGTGTGTGTGTGCACTCTCACAGAGAGAGAGAAAGAGAGAGAGAGAGAGAGAAAGAGAGAAAGAGAAAGTGAGTGAGAGAGAGAGAGAGTGAGTGAGTGAGAGAGAGAAAGAGAGAGAGTGAGTGAGAGAGAGAGAGAGAGACAGAGAGAGAGTTGATTACAATGCTTTGTTTGTTATTTTGTTATGCTCTATTCTAAGTTTTGTTTGAAATTGCTTTGCTACTGTAAGAAGTTCCTGGCTCTCCAAGACGGCCATAGCTCCTCAAAGAGCCACTTACTTCCTCACAGCTCCACGTGTCTCGCAGGGGCTGGAGGGGCAGCTCTCGCCTTCACGGTTCTCCACACTGCCGTACCTGGGGGGTGATTGGGGGTTACATCTTATCTCTCGATCACTCAAGCAAAACAGTTGAAATTCTCAAAACAACAATACGCAAACAAGGCTGTTTTTGGTATTTATTGCATTTACCAATCTTAAAAGGACAGGAAGTTTATTTAACAAATTTAGCAGAAACTAAACTGAATAGAGACCAATAACTGATGTAAAAGCCTCAGGGTCTCAACTGTAGGAAATGAACTTGAAAGTTTGGTCCCCTAACCACTACACCATCATAGCTATTTCCTTCATCTCCAAGTCTAGAAATACACACACAGACGGATAATAGACCAGTGGAGGGGTAAAAGTCCAGCTTTAAATTTATTTATTATTTTTTAAGCCATATTTGGCTGTCTCTGTGCACTCAATACAAAGGAGTTCACAAATGATCTGAGCTAGGTTGTGCTAAGTCGAATCAGATTGTTGGAGCAACTTGGTGGTAGGACTTTTACTTTCTGAAGCGGTACGTTGGCCCCTCTGTTGGTCAGACCGGACTGGACATTGAGTAAATACCTGTCGAGTAGCAGCTGAAGCACGCCCTGTGTGCTAGCGAAGGCACGGTATGTTGACAGGAAAATGCTGGTGTAGGTCAGATCATTGTCCCCGAAGGCGGTGAGCAGCGTCTCCACGAGCCGCTCAAGGGTGCCGGCGCGGATGCTGCGGATCTTACACGTCTCCAGCTGACTCACTGTGTGACCAGGGGGCAAGCGGTCACCCTCCGCCTGAGGTAGGGAGAAAGAGATAGAGAGACCAAGACAGAGAGAAAGAAAGAGAGAGAATGAGATGAGAGAGACAGAGAGAGAGAAAAAGAGAAAGAAAGAATGAGAGGGTAGGATGAGAGAGAGAGAGAGGAAAAAAGACAGAAAAAGAGTGAGATGAGATGAGAGAGAAACAGATGAGAGAGAGCACAATATAGATCAATAGAGAGGGATAGAGGGAGACAGAAACAGATTTACAGTGACAGAGAGAGAGAGATACAGATACAAATAAAATGATAGAGAAAGAGCAAGATAAGATACAGAGAAGTGGAGGGGAGGAGTGGGGGGCACAGAAGAAAGTAATTATAGCACATTTGCTTTCACCCAAAGCAGGTCAGCATACAGCAGGGACAAGGGCAGGCCACCCAGTTTATCAGTGCTACCTCCTGTGATAGGTAGAGCAGAGCAGAGCAGAGCAGAACAGAGTAGGGAGGATATGCAGACCAGGGGAGAGGGAAAGGAAAGGGGGGGGGGGGGTGATGGGACCTGATTAACTGAAGACAAAGGTGGGCCATGTTTAACACTACAGCAGATGTGTCCGACTATTGTGCATCTGCTGGGAAAGAGAGAAAGGTAGAGCGTGGGGGGGGGGTTGAACAGAGAGAGAAAGAGGGAGTAGGGAGAAGTAGTAGGAAAAAGGGAGGGATTAAGAGAGCAGGAGAGACGGAGGAGAGACCTTGCTGCTCCAGCAGCAGTAACAGCTAGCATGCTACAACAGGAAACACTCCAATCTGGTTTTAATCACTGCACCCCCTCCTCCACCCACACACAGGGAACAAGAGAGATAGAGAGCGAAAGAAAGAGAGGAATAAGGGGCATGAAGGAGGAGACAAACAGACTAAGGGTTTTACTACGACCAGGGGTTTTGCCAGGCCTGGAGTCTGTAAGAAAGGAGTGAGGGGGTGGGTTGGGGGGGTCTGTGCTTTTTAACTCTCAGGATCTCAAGCTCTCTGGATGGAGGCCAGTTCACTAATAGGACAAGGCACAAGGATGAGTGTGTGGCATGCTAGAGGACACACACACGCAGAGACAACACAACTGCGCTGTAAACGGTGTAAAACCAGCTAAAAACAAAAACGGCACAAAACAATTACCCATTAGCCATAAGGAGGCTAATGACTAAGGTGAGGCTAAGGTGTTCACAGTGCGCTCCTCTGTCCATGTTGAATAATATGCATCTATGCAATAGACTGAGGTAATTGGGTCAATTACTGACAATTACCAGCCATAGGGCTAAAGAGAGACCTCTAAAAATGATCAAGGAAGTGACCTCATTTTGGCAAACAATAGCTAACATCAGCGTTGACTGTAATGTTAATTAAATATTATTTTAGCAGGGTGGTGGCACAATGGAAAATGAAGTTCAACATGTTAGAGCAACAGTTAAAGCACTGTATCTGTCATCTACAAACATTGCCTCAAAAGGCTGAATAGCCACATGCACAACCATAAGCAATTTTTCTATAAATCTGACACTTGTTGATTTATTCAGTGTTTTCCTGTTTCTTTGTGTGTCTTTCTATGTGCAACATGTGACAATAATTGTCACAGAACCACTTTGTACAGCTATTAGGACAAGTCCTCTTGCAGCTCTTTCAGTAAACTTACATTTAATTACATTTACTGCTTATCCAACCTATGACTTCAAACTTGGAACCAAAATCATCTTTTAATAGTGGGTGAGGTATGTGTTTCCTATGCTCAATATAACATTCTATATGTCCTATACAGTATGTTCTCTTAAATGAGAAATCTACTAATTCAGCTGCTGAAATAGCACATAAAGCAGTCATATTTTTACACAGATATATGACCATCATACAGGATGGTGTTCATGTATTAAACAGTCAAGCCAATGTATCAGTGACGTTGAAGAGGCCTAAGGCTGTGAGTGACATACTCAGCTGCTTTTAAACAGCACTGCCGATGCATGCTGACGACCAGGATTTCCCAAGGGAGGGAAAAAAAAAAAAAAAAAAAAACTCAGCTCACCCCCAGCCATCGCGCTCCCTTGTTTGCCGCCTGTTGGATCTGCACCCTCTTGAGCGTCACGTTGTAGATGGCCCCCTCCTCCACCTCTTCGCCCCAGTCCTGCACTGAGCTCTGTGGGGGGAGACACACACACACACACACACATACACAAGGGTCACTATCAAAACACTGTGAGCTGTCTCCAGCACCTGCACCCTGTGCAGTGTCTGAAAGCGGGTCAACCTTATGAAAAGATACTTGAAATAGACCATGATTGGGGAAAAATAAGGGGGTCTAAAAATGAATGCATAGGAAATGTTGTTGGGGGGAAACAATAGAGGACCGTGAAAGAATAGAAAAAGTGTGTGTGTGTGTGTGTGTGTGTGTGTGTGTGAGTGAGTGAGAGAGAGAGAGAGAGAGGGGAGGGGGGAGGAGTTGAGACAGGATGGGGGCAGCTGAGAATATAACAAGGCAGATGCACAGAACAGTCTGCTGCAGACTTTAACTTCAGAGAAAAGGGTACTCCCCCACCACACACACACACAAACACACACACACACACACAGCACCGCACCCCTCCACTGAGAGCTGAGATCAGAGCTGGCACGGCCTAAGCACAGTGACCGAGGCAGGCTGTGTGCAACGAGCGAGAGGCTAACAGCTTTCACAGATTTCTGACTATAAAACGGCTCCAACTCTGACGGCTTGAACCCCAGATTGCATTCTGGGAGCCCCAAATCACTGGCAGAAACATCTTCCCTCAACCCATCTGAGCTCCCAGTTTTTAGACGGAGCCTAGACTGGATGATATGGTCTGGTCTCCACAATAAATCCCCTTGAGAGAAACAATGAACACTAAGGTGTAGCAGACGGTGAATCATTCTAAAATCAATAGTATCCATTTCAGTGAGGGGGGCACAGAGGCAAAAAGAAAACAAGGCTGATATCTGAGGGAATTGAAATAGCCAGGAAACTGTCCATTTGTTTCTCTTTTCTGATGGGGGGCAGGGGGGGAGAAAAGTAATGACAATGCTGATACTATAACAAAAAAAGCTGTGTCATGTTTATAAGACTGGCTCCAGTTCTTTCCGGCCCACTCAGAAAACACAAGAGCCTGACCAGACGCTGAATATTCATCTGGACCTGTGGTCATTCCTGCACAGTGTAGGCGTTGAAGAGCTCTTTGCTGCGGTACATTGGGTCTCAGCAAGAAATAAAAACAGAAAGAGAAGAGGTGTGTGTGTGTGTGTGCGCGCACAAGTGTGTGTGTGTGTGTGTGTGTGTGTGTGTGAGCATGGTTCTGTGTTTGTGTGTGTGTCAGACAGACAGAGAGCGAGAGAGAGGACTTGTGCTGACCCGGCCCGGCAGATAACCAATGGGCCAGCACGTCTATATTTCCCAGCCGTTTCCTGTACAGTGCGGCGAGATAAATACTTCGCTCAGTGAGTCATGCTCTGGGCGGTGAAAAACAATGGCAGGAGGTCTCGGTGCACTGGCCTGAGCTTGCTGAATCCACAGACTGTCCACTGGGCTCACTCTTTGTGCTAAACTCCAATGTTTTCCAAAGAGGGCTTTAAAAGCAAAGTCAGCTTCATACTCCATTTTGGGGAGGGGAAGGTTTTTTTCCCCTCATATTGATGTACTCCATGGAATAGTTTCTGCAGTTTATGAGATCATTCCATCACAAAAATACAAATAAGCAAAATTGAACAATCTCAGATGAACAACACAACTGGCGCAAGATTAAAAAAGGAAGACTATCAAACTAATATTAAAATAAAAACACACGATACTTCAATCCTCAAACTTCTTTTTAAAAAATGAGCCAAAATAAGTGTCATGGGGGATGCTGATGTGGAAAAAAGATGCATTGGAGCGCACGGCTAAGCAAATACAGAGAGTCTCCTACCCCCCACCAGGTCAAAATAGCCATCTTTACCAGCTACGAGTGAAACAATACGGCCAAGATATCAACAACGGTGTCAAGTCAGTCCCGATGTGCTTTGCTTTTGTGTGCTAATCCCAAGGACGCAGCTGGGGCCCGGGGAGAACTGGTCTCAAGGCAATTGTCCCCCCCCCCATTCACTCACTCTCTCCCCGACTAAACAAAAACTTCTCTCATTTTCGTCAAGCACAAGAACTATACGAGATGAATCATAATCGCTGACACGCACAATGGTTGCAGATGTTAAACCACGATGAACACTTAACTAATGAAACAGTCCAATTAAGTTACAATCAAACAGCGATTTTAGTTTTATTATTTACCCACCGCCCCCCCCCTTCTTTTCCTTTATCCGCTATTTTCCCACCCCCGTGCTCCATCCCTCCCTCCCTCCCTCATCTACCCCCGCAAGAGAAAGCCGAGTCAAGCCGCAAAATCAACAATTTGGTCGTGCAGCTCAAGTTTTACCATCTTAGCTTTCCAGGCGAATTTCATGGTCAGCACTTCTTTCATCGTCCGGGACAAGCATCGGAGCTCAACGTTAGTCCAGCGTGGAGGAAAATGTTGTTTTCAATCCCGGTCGACATAAAAGAATAGAGACACGATGCTGTCCAGCAGAAGGAAACTCCTCTCCGTTACACACACGCAAGCCGTCACGGCTCTCTTGTCTTTTCTTTGGACTCCCCCTGCAAACCTCCACCTCCTTTTCAAACTCCTCTCCCTTATTCTCCGTCCCTTTGCCAGTGAATGACACGACTCCGCCCACTGCTCCACGCCCCACCCTCAGCTGTTGCCGGTTATGTTTCTCAACAGAAATGAAAGAGTCGAGGTGATTAACGGGAAACTGGGATGTTGTAAAACAAATGCCGACATTTTGAAGGGCAGACTGTGATGTAAAGCAATCTACGCAGAGAGACCGAATGACAAGAAAATGATTGATTATATGTGAATATGTGATAATACTGTACCTTATGAGATTATTTGAAGTTAGTGACTAGTCTTGATTTTGGTTGTGGGATGTGGGATAACTACACGAGTTTATAGAGTGGCTTTGGGAACTAGGAGGCATTGTGTGTGAGTGGATGGTGAGAGAGGTACAGCTGGAACTCTCCACTGGAGGTTGAGTGCTTTATGGAGTGACAGCGATGATGGAGTCTCCTGATGTGGTTGGCTTGGTGTGCACGCCCACAGACACACACACTAATGAATTCATACACACACATACACAGGCACACGATAATCAAACCATAGCACACACATTCACAAACACACACACACACATACAGATACGTGTATACTCATTTCTGGCTTCCAGCCATGACTCCCCACAATTGAGAACAATCAAATTTATGAGGGGTTCCAGAGAGCAGGGGCCCTATTCTGTTGGCAGAAATTGAAAGAGAAGGAACAAGAATATCCACAGGACAGATGTGCCACCAGTCCTATCAGCATACACACACACACGCATACACACACATACGCACACATCGCTTTCATCACATCACACTTTCTGTCAGAGGTTGTGTGTACTAAAGACTGAAGAGTATAGAGTCTGGAGGCTCGGAGGGACATTGTGGTAGGGTCAGTCCAAGGACGTTCTCTTACCCTTCTCTCTCTATCTCTTTCTTTCTTCTCATCTCTCTCTCTTTCTCTCCCTGTCTCTCTCTATCTCTCTCTCACTATTTCTCTCCATGTTTCTCTAGCTCTCTTTCTCCCTGGCTACTGGCCAATTCCCAGGCTGGTCTGATCCACCAAGGTCCACCACAGTAGACTCCAGGGGTCCCAAGAGGGAAGGCGGGGGGAGGTCCGAAGATGTGGTGGGAGAGGTCATGACCCCTCCCGCTCTCCCTCATGTGACAGCTGCCCCTAGTGCGAGCATCTGATGTCATCCTTCTACGTGTCAAAATGTCGGGGATGCTGCTCGATCGACCTATCCGACGTAAAATAAACAGTCTCCATCCAGCACCGTCACAGGGTCTCCATCTAAAGTGGGGCTATTAATCCACCTGAGTGCAGTGCACTGACTAACGCAGTGACTCTAGCTAGCCCTGTGTCTCATATCTCAGGGCAGTGACGACAGCGGAACACTGCACTAGCTAGAACCACGAAGTTTGTTTGACTTACTGTAGACACTCTTGTTGTCTTTTTCAGTCGCCACGGTCACAAAGCCCAGAGAAAAGACACGCGAGAAAAGTCTTACGTCAAAGTGGAACAGATTTATTTTTACTGGTGTATTTTTTGTTGTTCTTGTATTTTTCTCTTTTTGTCTTTACCTCTTTACAGACAGAATTTCGAGCACTGCGTTTTCATCTGTTTATGGTTTACATAGAGATACACTGTTTAGCTTGGAGCTGGTGATCCTTCCTGTGTGATTTGTGATGGTAAACACGTCACAGCAGCAACAGCAGCCTCGCTGAACTTCACAGTAAAGGTCAGTCTCTCCCTCCTCCCAAACTTCTGTCTCTGATCCCTAGAACACTGAGTAGCCCCAGGGGAAGAGAGGAAACAGTACCCCACTGCTGCAGCTCCCAATGCACTGTGATGGGGGTACAAACCCGAGGCTATCCCCCCTGTTGCCTTACGGCAATGGAGCAGCCAGGACTGGGCCAGCGCACTATAGCCATCCAGCCAGTCAGGCAGCCTGGTCGGCGCAGGGTAAAAAACAGGAGGAGCAGAGCGACTGTTATTGCTGCGCTGCGGGGGAAAAACACACATTCCAGGAAATCTCCCTCTTCCTGCCCACAACCTCTCTACTCCATCACCGCTTGCCTGCCTGCTTGTCTGCCTGCTTGTGCCTGTCTGTCTGCTTGCGCCTGTCTGTCTGCTCATCTGTCTGTCTGTCTGTCTGTCTGCCCCTCATACCTGACCGCACAGTTACACTGGCAAAGGCAAAACCTCTGGCAGTTAGATGGCAGCTCACACACACTGAAACAGGAACTTGAACATGGATCTTATCTGGGCAACATCCGCACGAATACCGGTGTTCTCTGCGACGCATTTTGGCATGATATTTAGTTCGACAAAAGCAATCATATCTCACCACTGAACGCTATGCTGTGGAGGATGATAAACCAGCTCTTGCAGATTCACTCTCAGACCTGCAGCAACTTTATCTGATTAGGGCCTCATTAAGGCTGGTATTAAGTGAATGATACATGGGACAATTTCTTGAGCAATATGAGGTGGCTGGGCAATCCCAATTCCATGGGTTGTGGTTGGATAACCGTTAAATTTGCCTAGTAGTCAACTGCTGATTAAAACAATCTATTGCCCAATACCTGTGGGAATGTGCCTGAACAACAACATGCAGGGCACAAAAAGCATAAACGTGTCCTTGTTTTATCATTAGTTTCAGCTGCTGTTGCTACCTGTGGCTGGTCTGGGTGTCAGAGGCTAGAGTAAGGTTAAATTCAGACCACAGTTGGGTCAGTCACTTTCCACTTACAGGAGCATGACTAGCATTAAAGTTAAATTAAAGCTGAAGTTAAATTGAAGCTTTAGACTTAATTTAAAAAAAAAAGATCTTAGGATGAGCAGTAAACATGGCTTTCATGTTAATGTAGGTTTCAAATGCTGGTGTTTACTCAAGTGGAAGGAAAGTGCAAGCCCGTAGGTAAACTATTGACGGCAATGCAGACGCCAATTTTGGTTGTTTGTCATATAAAACCCGCCCCATGCTAGCTAGCCTAGCTGTGCGTGTAGAATGTTAGTAAACCTCCCTCCCGACACTTCAAGAGCCTCCTAGTCAGCTGACTAGGAGCCTGGGCTTTTCAGTAGACTGGCTGGGGCGTTCGCCTCGCTGTCCGAAGTTGCTCTCATTGAAAGGTCAAGGGTTCAAGCCTTGGGCTGGGCTGCGCAGGACGATCTCTGCTACATGAGCAGTAGTGATTCCTGTGGGTTGTGGTTCCTGAGTTTTGGTGATTTGGAAATGGTCTGCGATAGGCCCAACTCCAGATCTATAAAGAGAATTCCAGAAAATTTGCCTGTAGGTTTGTTTGGTTTCCCCCTGGCTTTGTCCACTTTTTATAGTCTTTGGTTCCTCCAGGCTGCACAGAGCCACTTTAGCTACAGTATAAACAATATCTGCTAAAGGGAGGTAGTCAGTATACTGCACATATTTACTAATGGGAGGTAGCCAGTATACTACAAATATATACTAAAGGGAGGTGGCCAGTATGCTACACATATACTACACACACTACACACTAACCCTAAGTATACTGCAGATATTTGCTAAAGCATTGGCTCTCAAACTGGGGTCCACAGACCACTGGCAGGGGGTCTGTGTAAAACTTTGCTACAACATAGCGTCTATCATCTTTATAAATTTGTGTTGTGATTAGATAGATGATAGAAAGATAGATAGATAGATAGAAAGACAGACATATACTTTCTTTTTTCAAAAGGAAATTAAGGTAATTATAAGGGGTCCACGGTCCAATAACATTTGAGAACCCCAGTGCTAAAAAGAGGTAGCCAGTATGCTGCAGATTCTTTGTGTGTTTAAACTACAGGAGGATATGTGTCAGATCAGGGCCACATCTGTCTCCAGCGTGGCTGCTCCCTGGACCCCTGGCTTTTTACAGACACGTGTGTGATTTATGGCCCATAGAATAGCCAGTCCAGGCTAAGTGTGTATGGAACAGGCTAATGAGAAGGAGAGATCAAAGGAAGACTGGAGCACAAGGGCAACGGTTTGTCACCTTAAGTGCTGATGCAGAGCACTTTAATAACAGCAATCTGACAGCCTTTCAGAACATATGGACTGACAGAAAGACTGACTGATAGATAGACAGATAGATTTGGATTGCGGATTTGGATTGACAGACCTCAGCTATTTCAAATGAACTACACTAGAAGATCACACAAAATTTCATCAGATCTCAGCAAAGAAAAGTAAGGATAACATGAGCCTCTGACTGGGAATTCTGTTCTTACATCATTGTTGGTAAGAAAATCTCTGTCAGTGTTAAAAAACTAAACACTGAGCAAACACAGTTCTCAGAAATCAGCACATTGTGGTGTAGTTCTCCCATGGGTGACAGACTGCATGAATAACAGCCTTCAGTTTCGGTTCGGCCACTTCAGACCTGTTTATACTTGCCTCTTCTGTTTTCATTTAATCACATCCTGTATGCATCATGAGCCTCATGGCTCCACTAGGGGGCAGTGCATGTAATGGCCAGAGCTGTCATCCAGAACAGTAAAGCAGGTGGCAGCGAGAGCGCACCAGAAGAACTGACTGCAAGCAAGCATTTGTTTTTGTTGTTTTTGTTGTTTTTTTTTACAACAGAAAGATATAGTGCTCTGACGCAGTCCTGCATCTGATGAGTCCCTCATTCCTCCTCGCCCCATTGAGCTGTGGGAGCTCTGAGAGCTGGCTGTTCAAGCCTGGTACCATATGCTTCACTCATCTCCCTGATTAAAGCCACCTTTCCACTCTCCGTTTTTGATACAGTCTTTGTTGCCACTCTCTGCTATCATGTCCTCTGTTGTCCCTTAAGTACACTGTTTACATGGATGGAGAGAGGCATTTGTGTAAACAAGCAATCACCCAGGTTTGTGCCATACCAAGTGGGGTTGTTTTCTTAGATATTTTAAGATATATAAGATATTTTAGGGGGCTTTTTGCCTTTATTCTGATTGGACAGTAGAGAGTGACAAGAAATAAGTGGGAGAAAAGATGGGGAAGGATCAGGAAATGACTTCAGGTCGGATTCGAACCCAGGGTCCAGGTTTATGGTATGATACCTTAGCCCACTGAGACACAGCCCTACCATATGTGGTAGATTTTGAAAGGGGTCCCTCAAAGTGTTTCCCCTACACTGTTCTAGTGGTCATATACAGGCATCTGTGGTGTTATGCTTTGGGTACACAAGTTATGTATCAGCTAGTTGCACTAGGTCATTGGCTGACACTGGCTTAGCGAAGCCCAAAACTCTAACTGCTTCACACGGGGTCAATGTGGTCCATTCAGTGGGACAAAAACAAGGATAATCCCAGGTTGTGCGATATGACCATTGTTTATGGGCATTAGTGTGATTTGGGTACTCCTGGTATCTTTGGCCAACAACCCCCCCACCACCCCCTCTAATAAGCTCTAATTAAGCAGTGCATGCATCACCCCCACACAATCCCCCTTCCCCAAACTCACACACACACCCAAACACACACACACACTTGTCCTCGCCAATGCACCCGTGCCCGTCTGGCCGCCGGCCTGTCTGAAGTCTGTGTGTGAGATCATACCATCTGTCACCACCTGCACAATATCAGACTGTAGTCTAGACCAGACTGGACACCACTCTAGCCTGTGTCCAGCAACACCACAAAACATATTAGCCTATTTCCAGTAACACTACAAAATATATTAGCCTGTGTCCAGCAACACTACAAAACATATTAGCCTATTTCCAGTAACACTACAAAATATATTAGCTTATTCCCAGTAACCCTACAAATATATTAGCCTATGTCCAGCAACACTACAAAACATATTAGCTTATTCCCAGTAACACTACAAAATATATTAGCCTGTGTCCAGCAACACTACAAAAGACATTAGTCTATTCTGCTGTATAATCTGTAACCCAGCACTTAGCAACCAGAGTACTGCATGTCCAGCAACAACAAAATATGTCATAATGACCAGTTTACAGTACAAGTGACAAAGATAATAAAATATAAACTAGTATAAAACCAATTTATGATCCAGGCAACAAGTGCTTGATAAAAAGTGATAGTGAACATATCTAAGAAAAAGTGAAATAGACCTATTCTGTGTCTACTTGGGTTTCAGCCAACTCATCTCCAACAATACAACAAATCACCATATGTTATGTTTGGTAGATAGTTAGATGGATAGATAAATAGACAGATAGATAGATAGATGGATAGACAGATAGATAGAAACTTTCTTCATTCTGAAGGAAATTAAGGGCAGGCGTGTTGTTCTGGACAGCCGTGTTATCTGGACAATGCTGACAGTGCTATGTCTTGGCAAAGACATGGAAGAACACAGTGAACAAGCTGAGGTTGCATATCCATGACTAACAGACCAAACCTAGTGCACTTACTCTGGAACATCTATCTCTCTCTCTCGCCCCCCTCCCCTTGTCTCTCTCTTAATGAGTTGTCCGCATACCAACAGTACACATAGCTGGAATGGAAGCTGTAATATTGTTATTGCAATATATTGTTATTAGAAATTATGTGATACATTTCTGAGAGTTACAATGCACAAATAAGCATACACACACACACACATACACACACACACTCACATACACACACATGCTTTTGGCAGGTCCTGCCAGTAAGCCAGGACACATGACTGGGATCAAGCTGGCTGGCGAAGGGTGTGAGTGTGGGGGCACATTGTTCACCAGCCGCTGTTATTCAGGAGTTCAAAAAGGGGCTGATTTTCTGTGGTCTTGTGTGTGTGTGTGTGTTTTGTATGTGTTTGTTTCTTTGTTTGCTCTGTGTGTGAGTGTGTGTGTGTTAGTTTGTTTGTGTGTGTGTGTGTGCGCACACATTTTTATATTTATGTGTGCAAACTGTGTGTTATAAGTGTGTGAATGTGTATGTGTGCACTCGTGCGTGCATACATGACTCTGTACCTGTGTCTGTACGTGTGTGTGTGTGTGTGTGTGGTGTGTGTTTCTTTAGTGGGGTCAGAGGGCACACTGAGCTGACGCCTAAGGCTCTGTAGTCGTCTGCATGAACAGCTTCCCAAATGTCGGCAAACGACCTCAAGCCAAACACTTTTCCCTCATTAGGATGTAAAGGCTGTGGACCCCCCACCGACATAAGTACACACACACACACACACACACACACACACACACACACACACACACACACACACACACACACACATATACAGGCACACACATACAGATACACATGGATACCCTCATACAAAAGAGCACACACACATACACACAGACACACTGTCACATGAACATAAGCGTAATGTGCACACACACTCACACACACACACGGACAAATGGATATGAAAAGCGAGTGCACGCACGCACGCACACACACACACACACTTACGCACACACACACACCACACACCCCTCAGACAGAGGCTTTGTAGACTGGAGTTTCTGCTCCAGTTGAGTAAGTTCCCCCTCTGGTCTCATGACTCCGGCCGTGTGTACAGAAGGTGGTGGCCAAAGCCTATGGACTAATTGATCCCATCGGCTCGACAAGCAGTCAACTGCTCCCCTAGCAGAACCAGAATGGATCTGATGGTTCAAGGAGACAGAGAGAGTGTGTGTGAGAGAGAGAGACAAAGAGAGAGAGAGATGGAGAGAGAGATGAAATAGACAGCTTTGGACTGGATTGTCATCGCACACTTTTTCCTTAAGACCGTTTTTGATGTAAAATCAGTGTGCACACTCAGAGCATGTGTGTGTGTGAAACTGGCCATGGAATCTCCTTTTCTCTCTCTCTCTCTCTCTCTCTATCTCTCTCTCTCTCTCTCTCATACACAGAAGAAAAATATGTTTACAGTCAGGAAATATATGTAAATATTTGGAAATGGCCTGTTAAATGTATTTCAATATATTTATATTATATTTAGACTTCTTAATTCTAATTCCGAAAGGAATTCTGAGGTATGTGCAATGTATTGCAGTCTATATATTTGGCCATTTTCCGATATTTACGTAAATTGAAAAGTTCCTCCAAAGATATTTTTGAAATGTATTTCTTTCGTGCATGTCTTGTTCCCCTCTTCTTCTCTCTTTCATTCTATTTATCATGCTCTCTCTTCTATAATAGTGTCACTGTTATTATGGGTTTAACTGTCAACCAGAACTGCATCAAACGAGACCAGAAAGGACAGAAGACTTTACTGACTGCGGAAACGGATGTCCAGAATGTTAACTTAATGTTTGGCTTCCAAAACTAAGAATGCCGTAAATGTTCTTGAGCATGTGTCTGACTGCGGATCCAAGAAGATTTGCCACTTTGAGCACCGCTTTGGTAAATCTCAAACATCCGCCCATGTGCATGAACAGAAACAAAATCTGGATGGAAAATTATGACAAAGCAAGAGCTCATACGTAATACACACACACACACACACACACACACACACACACACACAGACATGTGACTCATGTTGGATACTGAAATTAGACTGAAACTTTAGTCCGCGTCACTTTCCATTCTTTACCAGGCTAAGCGTCACTTTTGACACTTTCAGCCTCCAGTCTAACAGGAAATTCTAAAGAGAGGGGAAACAGAAGTGCTTCATCGGCAGACTCTGATTTGGTGCTGCTGACACTCATATAAACACAAACACACACACACACACACACATATACATCATGCTCACACACACATTTAAACACTCATACACACACATGTTACCATGTGCAAACAAAATCCAATACTCATACATGTAAACACTCACATACACACACATAGGCCTACTGTTGGACACACACACTTACACACACAAATTCATACACACAAGTCATGTGCCAATGTATCCAATACTTCCTCTGTGACCTACATTGAACTGACCCTTAGCTATTGTTGATGGCTACCGGATTGTACTAAATTTCATGAGAGGCTATTGACCCGTGCGCATTATGGCTTTGGTTGTATGAGACCCTTTCTACTGTCATGGGGCGGTTGGATGCTGCTTCAGATATTACCCTGTCTTTTATGCGCCTGTGGTGTCCCAAAGGTGCCATCTCATTGCCTCTGAACTGCACTTTGATCCACAGCCCTTATCTTCCACAGAAACAGGGTCATCAGCAGCAATCAGTGCTTTATGAGTGGGTAACTGTTTCATAAGAGGCAGCTGGTTCCAGCATGGAGCAGCAGAAGCATGTCGGTGACCTGCTTGAGTAATGTGTGGTGATAAGACCTAGAGAACTGGAAGGTGCAGCACAGGTGACATTACTGTGTGGATAACGACGCCTGCACACCCACACACACACACACACACACACACACACACACACACACACACACACACACGCACCTACACATGCACATGGAAACACACACGCATGCACATAACACACACACACACACACACACACACATGCATGCATACATACACACACGCATGCACACACAGACATGTACACACACACACCACACACGCACACACACTGACACACCTTCATCCTCCATGTGAAGCGGAGCTGCCCACTGTGCTTCAGAAGAAGAAGTAGGAGAGGCCAGAAGATGGTCAGCTAAGGGTGACTGAGCTGGACAATCAGTCTACAGTGAGTGTGAATGCCTAGAACAGCAAGAGGTCGCATGAATGGATTGCGCCACAAGGATAAGGGAGTAGGAAGAAGAGAGGGAGGGAGAGAAAGAGAGAGAAGGAGGGTAGAGAGGAGACAGCATGAATGAATGTCACAGTCAAGGTCAAGCTGGCTCCAGGGTTCCCTGACAACCCAGAGTGACAAACAAGACACAGAGCTATTGTTTGTGCGTGTGTATTGCTGTGTGTGTGTCTGTGTGTGTTTGCATATGTGTGTGTGTTTGCATATGTGTGTGTGTATTTGGGTGTGTGTATTTGTGTGTGTGTGTGTTGGGCCGAGGGCAGCTATGTTAAGTATGTGTGTGGAATCTGTAGGGCCAAAGCAGGGCGCTGGGAGGCAGAGAGGGGATCTGCACTCCATGGCTTAGCCTGTGCTAGGAACAATAGCCGGAAAAAGGGCAGCGTGTGGGGAAGAGACGTCAGCCAGGATGTGAGATAGTGGTTAGGGAGGAGGGCATCTCTTTCTCTCTCTCTCTCTCTCTTCAGTCTGTCACTCTATCTGGGTCTCTGAGTCTGCCTGTTGCTTTCTTCCTCCGTGTCACTCTCTCTATCTCATGCCTTGTCTCTTTCTCCTTGTGTGTGTGTGTATGTGTGTGTGTGTGTGTGTGTGTGTGTGTGAGAGCGTGTGTGTGTATATGCCTGTGTGTGTCTGTCCCTGCATTTCTCTCATGCACGTCTTTTTTTCCTCTCTCTCATTGTGTTGCTATCTTGCTATGTGTTTGTCTCTTTCATATTGGAATGCACATAATCACACACACACACACACACACACACACACACACACAGACATGCACTCACCACCTTTAAAATACACCCCAACAACTGGCCCCTACCTCCAGAGATCCAGATTTGGTCCAAATGGCCATATCCAAGCAGTAAAGGGGACCACATTGAGAAAATGCGCCAAAGTCAAGTCAGCCTCACAGGCAAGGCACCTCTCAAACAAATCCTATGCTTCAGAATGCAAAGGTGTGTGGCCTGAACCACGACATACAATGATGAGTCATCCAACATACACACAGACACAGGTCACAGACACACATGAGGAAAATGTGGAAAATCTGTCAGATATCACTTTGATCTTTACATCTCTGTGAGTACATGTATACCAAGCTGTAGGTTATGTGTGTCCACGTTTTTGTGCATGTGTGATTGTGTGTGTGTGTGTGTGTGGGGGGGGGGCATTGTGTAAGCCAGTTGTGTGTGTTTGCGTGTGTGTGTTTCACTGGAAGGTGGAGCAGCAGAGGGATGAGGCTGATGCTGCTTCTCCGAACACACTCGCTGCACGGGGTCAGGACAGGCAACAACAACGAGTCACCAGCGGTCAGCCAGCTCCAACTCACTCACTCTCCCCCTGATTCCATTGAAGCTGCTGACTAAGACACACACAACACACCACACACACACACACACACACACACACACACACACACACACACAGGGCTGTTCTTCCCGTTTAACACCCTCCCTTGGCCTTGAGCACACAACACACAAACACACACACTCAGTCAATAAACATACATGCATGCCCATACACACACACTCTCTCACACACACACATGCATGCACAACACTTTTCATCCTCTGAGCTGTGGATGAAACCGCTTTAATACAAATGCTGAGTTGTACACACTCACACACACACACACACACACACACTCACACACACACACACACACACACACCACACACACACACACACACACACACACACACACACACACACACACACACAGGAACAGATATATTACCACATTCATTCATGCCATCTTTGCCACTGGCCAACTCCTATGACCTCTTTTTAAGCTCTCTATTTGCACTAAACATGCAGTCATCCCTTCCCACTGCCTGGTGGAATTCACAGCTTCTGACAACTTTCTCGGCATCTCTGCCCCCACACTGATCCCATCCACACACACACACACACACACACGTGACATTTCAAATGCACACAATGCCTGGTTCATACCTTCCTAATTTATCCACACACTGACAACACACACAGGAATTTCTATCAACAGGTGTTTATCAGTGGTTGAATCAGACATGGGCCCATGCTTAACAGACGCACATGTAAATCAGGTACACTCCTCACAACCTATAAGCTGCCTTGACGCCACAATATAAGCTACAAAAGCTGTGTCCATCACAACACCTGGCGTCTTCTGCACTGATAACTGGCTATTAGCACGTTGATTCAACATTACACTGGATTTGCAATGTAAACAAATGTGTCAGTGGTACAGATTCAAATGCAAAGGGCTCAGCTATAGGTATCCATTAGATGCCATTGCCATATTGTGGTTGCCCTCATGCGGTCTTCAGTAAACTTGATCAAAATAAGAAATTGACTGAAAAAAAAAATATACTGAACAGCACTGATGCTGCAGCGCCAATGCAGTGCCACAATACGGAAATGTCAACGTCAATTCACTTCAGATAAACAGATTTTATTGTTTCACATTAAAACACTGTAAAACTGCCTGTAAAACTACTGTGGAACTCTGGTTTACAACATTGCAAAATCAAGAGCAAGAGTAAGCAAACTAGCCACTGTTTCATAACCTTACAAAACAACACCACAGGTGACTGCTGGAGAGAGAGGGAGAGAGGGAGAGAGAAGATAGATAGAGAGACAGAGAGAAAGAGAGAACAGACAGAGAGAGGTCTGTCTAATTTTCTCAGGAACCAGGCACTAGGTGATTTTTTAATAGAACAGTTAAGATGATAAACTTTTTTACCTCAAAATTATATCTAATATATATAATTTACCCACTATATGTATTGCACACAATAGTATCACATATATAGTGCATGTATCACATATATCATTTTACTTATACATACAATACTACCAAACCAGAAGGTGGCTGAACAACCAGCCAGAACAAGAGAGAGAGATACTGCGAAAGAGAGACAGGGGGAGAGGCGTCAGACTGACCCAGTGTCGCGGGCTGCTCTCGGGGGAGCGAGGCTGGTACCTCTGCAGGGCCACCCCTCCATCTCCGTCCAGCAGGGCCTTCTCCAGCTCCAGGCACTGGGGCACGGGCGGCCAGGGCAGCAGGGAGGTCAGCGGGTAGTGGGAGATCATGGCTGGCACTGAGCGATGCGGGTGCTGGGTCCGAGGTCGGCTCGGCAGAGCATACTCTATTCTGGACGGCAGGGTGGCAAAGAGGTTCTGGTGGTTGTTCTGGTAGGTGGTTCTGGTTCAGAAAGTCCTGCAAGTGAGTCCTGCTCTGGTGACGAACAGACCAGTGGAACAGGTCACTGCCAGGCAGATGTAATGCGGGTTGTTCCCAAGTTGCCCAGACTCTA